>PVKS010001142.1:0-152309 GCA_004027875.1 Aplodontia rufa
AACTAAGGGAGACCCTAAGCAACTGGGCAAAACCCTGTCTCAAAATAAAAAAAGATAAAAAGGGCTAGGGACAGGGATGTGGCTCAGTGGTTAAGCAGCCCTGGGTTCAATCCTTGGGACCAAAGGGTGCACCTGTACTAAGCTTCCTCATGCATCTGAGCGACTCTGGGTGTTCTGTTTAGTGCCCTGGTCCATTTGTTGCCCTCTGTCCTAGAACTGCAGTTTTAACTGCAGAGGTTCTGCAGTGTTTTAACATCTGGGGAAGGGCCGGTCCCCCATCAGTCTCCTTCCTCAGTGTTCTCCTGGCAGCGCTTGCGTGTGTCTCCCCCACAGGGATGTAACATCGTCCTTTGGTTTAGGCAGAGTGGGAGCTGCCTCCACTGGGTAGAGCCACAGAGAGGGGCAGGTGTGGGAGCTGATCCTGGGTCGCAGACTCACTTTGCTCCTGAACTGCCATGGTGAGACCAACAGGAAAGAAAAGGCCATCTCGCTGTTCTAATTTTAAGTTATGAGCATATCATTTGACATAAGCTTCTCAGCAAATCTTTCCAAGATTCTAACCCCTAAGGGTACCACAGGTAGGAGGGGGCATCTGACTGTCCTGCTGGGCCAGATCCTGAGTGTCCAGGGCGATGGGCAGCGCTTGTCTTCAGGCTGGTGCAGAAGGCATACTGTGTTGCTCAAGGAGCCCAGCAGCTGGACGGCTCCTGCCAATGGTGCCTGCCTGGCCCTGGCCTCTGTGCCGGCTGGCATCCACTCAGCCAGGCAGGCCAGCTCACAGAACAATGTCACTACCAAGTTCATGGCGCTGCTGGCCAGCAGCTCCCACCCACACAAGCCCCAGCCATGGACTGTGCCAGCAGAGCAGCCCAAAACTGATTTCATCCCTCTTGAGAAGTAGATCTAATTCTCCCCTGATGAGTTCTCAGGGTGAGGTAGATGTTGCTGGAACAAGGCAAGGTCAGAAACTAAATTGAATGTACATTTAAATGACCCGTGCCTTTTGGGCTTGCTCCTGATCGTGCAGAATTCTTAAGAAATAGCAACAGGCTCACCTCATTGTGTGCTTGCACGGGCCAGAGCAGCTGTGACCCACCCTTGGCCTTGCCTCTCAGTGGGAGCTGATCCAGCAAGCTCGAGACTCTAGAGAAGATGCAGAAGGAAGCGGTGGGCCTTTAACCTCCCGGTCTGAACTTGCTTGAATATCCTGTGCTTCCGCAGCAGGTCAGGAAGAGTTAAAGAAGACTTTCAATGCAGGGTCGCATTGCTGACACTCCTGTTGGGCTCTCAAGAAGCTCATTTTTAAAGGGACAAGACTTGCCTGGCTGTCCAAGCCCTGAATCACTCTTTTATAAAGTATCAATCTTGTTGCTTCCTAGACATGTTCGTTTGGTTGCATGTCTCTTGTGTGGAACATTTTATATGGCAGAAACCAAAATGAATGTGAGCTGACTTAAGTATGCTGGGGTGAGTTTACTGCAAGGGAACTGGAAAATGCACAGAGCAGAAGGCAGAGTTGCCTGGTGATGCCAGAGGGCAGGAGCCTGCCTGCTCTGAAGGGCTATGAGGCAGGGACTGAGGACAGCCATCTGGCTGCTGGGTTCCAGGGATAGACAGGTACCTGGGGTTCCTACCCACCTGCTGCCCAGGCAGTGGGATGGGAGTGTGGGGCTGCACCTCAAGCAGCAGTGCCACAGCAACCACAGAGCAGGGAGCAGTGGTTCCTCTGTTCTGGGGCCTGGGCGAGCTGCCTGCCAGTCCCACAGGGATGCTCAAGGACCCTACCCGAGAGCCTGTGGTCCTCCCCTCCACTGTTAAGTCCAATAGAGCACCTTTGCTGTCTTTCCTGCACCTGCTTTGGGTTTGTTCTGTGCTTCTCTCCTTTCCCATCCTTCTCTGCCTGCAGAGGGCCATGGCAGGTGCCTGGGTGTGTGGACCCACTGAGCCGCCCGTCATCATGACGTCTTGGCGTATTTTCTTAAGTTTGCAGAACTTTATGGGAAATGCATGGTTTTCCTAAGAGGCCGAGCTGCTCCTGTGCGTGCCCCTCCTCAGGCTGCTTCTGTCTTGCAGGGCCCACTGCAGCTGACTTTCCAGCAGGACCCACGGCCGCAGCTCCTGGAGCTGGCAATTGGGGAAGTCTCCAGCGTGGTCCAGTCGGCCCAGGAGAAGGTGAGCTGGGGTGCAGTCACTGTCCAGGCCTTTCCCTACAGAAGGAAGCTCAGAGCAGGGGCTGGGAGGACACCTTTTGTGTTAGAATTACTGGAAACGCAGAACTCTTTTTTTTTTTTTTTTAAGAGAGAGGGACAGTGGTGAGAGAGAGAGAGAGAGAGAGAGAAAGGTGAGAGGTGAGAAAGAGAGGGGGGATCAGTTTTATTTAGTTTTTCATGTGGCCTTCTTTGCTCTGAGAGCTTGTGTACGTGATCCTGGGGTTTGAACTTGCGTACTCACCAGGCAAGCGCCGTAACCACTGAGCCACCACTGCTCCAGCCCCAAAATGCAAAATTCTTAGGGCAGGGAGGAAGAAAAGAGGTCTGCACCATCAGTGAATGAACGGATAAACAACACGTGGAGTGTCCCTGTGATATAATGGTTTTTTAGCCTTAAAAGGGAATGACGTGCAGACGTAGCGTGGATGAACCTTGAAAACATGTGTAAAAGGAGCCATACACGGTATTAACAATGAAGTGCACCTTTACACATAATTATAATGCACCAATAAAAAGAAACAACCAAAATTCATTTTCAAAAGGAAGCCACACTTAGTGTGATTCTGTTCATATGAAACATCAAGAATAGTAACTCTAGTGGAGTCGAGTTGCTGAGTGCCGGGTGGGGTCCTGGGGTGGAGAGGGACGGCTGGGAGATACTGAGCTTCTTGTTGGTGTGGTGAAATGTCACGGCTCCCCAGCCGTGGGCACACTGAGAGCCGTGCTCAGTGCAGTTCAAGCGGGAGGGCTGTGTTCTATCTCATAACTCGATACGCACACTTCATAGAGTGCTTAAACTCACCAGATACCACTGATTCCAAAAAAGCCTCCTGTTCATGTTCTGCAAGCTTTCTCTTAAATATAGGGTGTGCCCGGTGTCTGTTCTGTTATCGTTGCTATGATTATTAATAACATCATTGTATACCTTTGTCACCTGGGCTCAGAATTTCCCCTGAGATTAAAAAAGGCTTATTTGCCAGGTATTCAGCAGAACAACCGACTCCACAGACCTGCCCTGGACGCATTCGTGATACCCCGTTGCCCCCTGTTGCAGGTTTCTAGTTTCATTTATTGCAGGCAGACAGGGGGAAGGAATCGGACTGTGCTTTTCACCATGACTCTCACCTGTGTTCCCCACATGCGCAGAGGGAGTGTCTGTTCTAAATGATCAGCTGGAGCGAAGTCACGTCCCCTGTCCCGGCCCTTCTGCCCGGCGACGCCCCAGCCTCTGAAGCTGGGCTGCTCTTCCATCTCGGTCTTCCCTGTGTGCTTTCAAGGGATGTCCTTGGAAGTTTCTCCTTCTCATGGACCACTCAGCAGGCAGGGAGGAGGGGACACCAGGGTCACCACAGGTAGAGCAGGAGGACACTGCCTGCTCTGTAGGTGACATGGTAGTCCTGAGACTCATCTGATTGATGTCTAGAGCTCCAGTTCTTGGGCTTGAGCTCCGCTCAGGGTTCTGGGTGACCACAGCTTACTGAACTGCCATACATTGCTGGATGCCTAGGCTGTCTTCTGCATCACGGGCACAAGTGAGGGCTGCTGCAGAGGGTGGCTGTGTTCACTCCCCTGCTCAAGGGTGCCCCAGGAGTGGGCGTGCACTCACGGGCCAGAGGTGGTGTGCTGGAGCCTGACTGGACAGCCCTGAGTTGGTGGCTAAAGTGCTGTCCCAGTTTCCTCCACCCTAACCACGTGGGAGAGTTCTCCTTCCTCCAGACCCTTGCCAATACTGCAGTCATGCAGCTGTGAGTCCCCTTAATGAGTGTGGGAAGTTTCTGGAAGATGCTGGGGTTGTAGGAGAAAGCCATTGGGTCTGGCAAAGCCAGAAGGTGGCCCCATGCCTATTTCTTAGGGTGGGAAGCTGAGGCCAGGAGCCGAGGGCCTGACCCTGCAGGGTCCCTTGCTGGAGCCTCCCAGGACAGGGAGCACCAGGTGCCCTCTCTGTTTTGGTAGCCACAGACTGAATCTCTCTGGCTGAGCAGTTCCTGTCTGGTGTGTTCTGATTCTTTTCCAAGTAAGAGAGGAACAGAGTGTGCAGGGCTGGCCTGGTGGGTGGAGGAGGGAGCAGAGGTGTGAACATCACAGTACTCTGGTTTTAAAGGTCTTCGTATTGCCAGAAAAGCAGCCTTAGAGATGGGCTGATAAACTGTGTTCCTTTTGTACAACCAGACACGTGCATGCAGATTTAAAGCCAAGCGCAGGGGCTGGAGTGATGGCTCAGCAGTTTCAGCGCTTGCCTGGCAAGCACGAGGACCCAGGTTCAAACCCCAGCACCACATACACAACTGAGTGTTGGAGCAACTAGGGCCATGTGAAAAACTCAATAAAGTTGTTTCTCTCTTTCTCTGTCTCTCTCACTGTCCCTCTCTCTTTAAAAAAAAAAAAAAAAAAAAAAAGCCAAGCGCAATACAGTATTGGCACTGCCCTGGTCAGACAGTACTATTCACAGCAGCTAGCAGACAGAGGCAGCCCAGGCGCTATGAAAGAGTATTTAAAATGTGGTGTGTATGGGCAACGAAATGCTACTCAACCTTAAAAAACAAGGGAATTCCAACACAGGCTACAACACGGACAAGCTTTGAGGCCAGCATGCTCAGTGAAGCCAGCCAGCCCTACAAGGACCAATGCCACGGGTCCACTTAGAGTCCCCAGGGTCAATCGCACAGAGACAGGCATGGAGGGGCAGTGCCACCAGCTGGGCAGGGTGGAACGTTCCTGTTTAATAATGGGGACAGTTTCAGTTGGGGAAGATGGAACGTTCTGTGGGTGGATGTTGATGATGGTGGCTGTTTAACACCATGGAGCCATCTCCTCAGAAGAAGTTGAGAGGGTAAGCATTTGTTATATGTAGTTTCCCACAATAATGAAACTCTAGTGTAGAAGTGCATAAACTTTTTTTAACGGTTTGGTTCTTTCACATAAGCTTTGTTTGAAAGTCGTTTACCTTTCCTGTAACTGAGCTGTAGTTCCCCAAGCCTTGTCCAGCGTCCTCCACTCCATGGCTGTGGGGGGCCAGGCTTCCCAAGTGTGGACAGGGGTGTGGGGTGCAGGCACCGGAGGCCCTGCCAGCTTAGACCGCAGGGTGCAACGGTGGGGACCAGGGCACTGTGCTCGAACAGAGAAGTACCATTGTCCCAAAGTTCACGGCAGAAAGCACAGAAGTGTTTTAAGCATACATGTGTAGGCAGTTGCACACCCATAATCCCAGTGATGGGGAGCCGAGGCCGGAGGATCACAAGTTCAAGGCCACCTCGGCAACTTAGAGGACACTGTCTCAAAAGAAAAAGTAAAAGGGGTTGGGGATGTCGTTCAGGGGTAGAGCAGCCCTGGGTCAGTCCTCAGAACCCCACGACATGGTTGTGTGCATACACACCTATATGTAGACGGTGTTCTCATAACCTGTGTTACTGTGCATTTCCAATCTTTTCATTTTGCATTTATTCATTTTCCCTACACTTTGGAGCGGGCTGCACTCGTTCTACTTTCCGATGTGTTTACAGTTCTTCCACCAGCTCCTTGGTGCACGCATGGATACACTCTGTGGATCTGGCCTGCCAAAGGGGGGCTGTGTTGTGTTGGGTCAGCGCAGGGCTTCTTGGACCCTGCCCGGTGCTGTGCTGGTCTGCCTCTGTGGCGTGACTTCCCACCTGTGACAGCCTTCCCGTAGGGTGTGCGTGTACATGGCACGGATCAGCTCCAGATCAGCTCCGGATCAGCTCGCGACAAGCACCTGGGGCAATGCCAAACCTGCATGTGCCCAGGAAGCAGTAGCTCTCACTATTCTCCAGCGTGCTCTGCTCCCGTTCCTGGAAGCACGTGCGAAACTGTGAGCACTTTTAAGGGTGTTGATACGTTGCCAGGAGAGCAGCCTGAGGGAGTGGATGGTTCGCGTATGTTTGTTTTAACAGAATTAGGAAATTGTACATGCTCCTTGAAAAGCCACCAACAGTGTGAATGTGCAGGCTCTGGGCTCCCCAGCCCTTGCCCTGGCTCTGCTCCCTGCCAGGTGTGTGGTGAACGGGAAGGCACATCATGGAATGACAATTTTCTCCATAGTTCTCTTTCCCTTGGCTCATTACGGTGGCCAGGCTATGAAGATCAGTGGCTGCCCAGCTGGTGTGAGAAGGGCCAGCCAGGTTGTCTCAGAGCCCACAGAAACTCTTGGCTGGGGGGTCTGTGGATCAGCCCGGCTCCTGGGAGTTGGGTGTCAGACCACCTGGGGGTTCCACAAGTGGCCTTCTCCTTTCCTGGACAAGCTGGCCAACTGTGATACTCCCGTCTTCCAAGGGAATGGAGCAGCATTGAGCTGCTCTTGCAATGTGACCCTGGTGGGCGTTACTAAAGAAGGTGATGAGACACTGAGCCTCCTTCTGATATTGCTCTGGGCCTTGCAAGTTTATGTTGAAGTCTACGTCACCATGTTACATATTCTTCCTGCCGTACATATTTCTTTCTTTCTTTTCTTTTTTTAAGAGAGAGATGGACAGTTAGAGAAAGAGAAAGAATCAATTTTATTTAGTTTTTCATGTGGCTTTTGTTGCTCCGACACTTCATTGTGTATGTGGTGCTGGGATTTGAACCCGCATCCTTGCGCCTGCCAGGCAAGTGTGCAACCGCTGAGCCACTGCTCCAGACCCTGCCCCCATGCATATTTCTTGAGAAGGAAAAAACTGTTCAGAACTCAAGGACCACAAGTGGAAGGCCTCAGAGAAGCACAGACTTGACTGGAGGGCACTTGCTGCCCCTCCCTCCCCTCTGCCTGTCACCCGGCCCTGGAGGATTGGGGCTGCACCGAGCCAACATAGGATGCCCTGCCTGAGCTAGGAGTCTATGACAATGTCTTTGATTAGTGTGTAGGGATGAGGACTCTGCCTGAGCAGCTGGTCCACTCTGCACCTGGACCTGACTGTGTGTATCCGGAGTCCCTGCTGGCCTTGGAGACTAGGCCTGGCCCTGGATGGGGAGCCCTGAACTTGGACTTTCTCCTGAAGTCCTTGAACACCACAAACAGTCAACATCACCACTCTTGCAGATACCTGGCTCACCCCTCCACAGAGTGGGGTCGCGCACCTTGGAGGCCAAGTCTTCCCACAGGACCAGCCACAGGGGTACGACCCACAACCTGCCTGACCTGTACTTCTGATATCAAATGTGGCTTTTTTCTCACACCAACAACCAGTTCCCCAAACCTCTAGCACCAACTGGGAGTCTTGCAATTCCATTGGTTCTGACCCACAGTGCTGGGAGTCAGCTCAGGTCCCACAGCTGTAGGCTCAGCCCCCAGGACGGCCTGCCTCAGGCCTCAGTCTCAAGTTCTGGGTTGCCAGCTGCAAATCCAGGGTTCCTACACACACCCCTGGGCTTGCTGCTTATGGAGTGGCCACAGAACAGCTATGACAAATGAACAGCAGAGCAGCAGCCAACGGGAAGAGGTGTGGGAGAGCCCCGACACAGCTCCCTGTCTCCTGGGACTCCCCCTCTCGCACCTCGGAAGCTGCCTGTCATCTCTGTCATGTTTGGTTATCGGTCACTTGGCTGTTGAACTAGATCTCCAGCCCTCTACCCTCCCTGAAGGTGGGGACCAGGCCTTGGTCTGTCTGGGTCCCAGCCACCACTGACCTCATGGGCATGCAGTAGACACTCTTGTCACTCCTGAGGCTCTGAGGAGCTCTGGGCCAGGACCAAGTCCTTGCTGCATCCCAGCCAGCACCGCAAGGCTGGGGCACCCTGCTCAGGGAATGCCCATGCCCTTCAGGACGAGGCCTGTCCTGTCCGTGTGCAGGCACGGTGGGAGGCAGGTTGCAGCGAGGCCTGCTAGCAGGAGAGGCCTTGCTGGGGGTTGGGGAGGCTCGTGCACCATGGGCAAGGCCTCTGCACTTCCAGGGCACTCCCTTGCCGCCTGTACGAGTCTCAGCACGCACCCAGCACATTTCTCCCAGATTTTAATTATGCTCTTACACAAGAACAGGCTCTTTCCTCATGCCCTGGGAAAGGTCTGCTCTAGAATGTTCCACCCCGAGGACGGAAGCCTTCATTTCCTTATCTCTAGTGGCCTGGAGCCAGTCCTTCCTCCGCAGGGTGCGCCATGGCCCTTCCCATGGTGGGCTCCAAGCTTTGTGCTGGGCTCTGTGTGACTGGCAGGCTCCGTGGAGACACCGTGCTGCTGGGGCTGCACACCGAGAGAGCTGTTCTTCCTTAGGAGGTAGGCAGGTGTCTCTGTACACATCTGTGTTTGGGAAACGTGCTAGCGCAAGTTAGGGTTGTGCTGTGACCCTATTGAGGCTGTGGACGAGGTCACTTTTCTCTGTGAGAAGTGGTAACTGGCGCCATTTCTAAGTAAACACAGGCTCCTTAAGTTAAAGTTTTAAACCAAAGCTATCAGCCACCCAGCCTGCAGAAAGGCCCAGCAGGGAAGCCAGGAGACACAGATGGGTCTGGCTGTGGACACCCACCTCGCCCTCCAGGCTGCAGGGTTGGTGTCCACCTGTGTGAAGCTGTGGCAGGACCATGTGACTCAGGAGCCCATGTCTGTGGCTGTATCTCAGCCCATGATGCCTTCAGGGTGAGCTGGCCCTGGGTCCTCAATGCTCCTCTGCCAGAGATAGTCCTGCCCATTGTACAGAGGGGGAAACTGAGGCAGAGGGCAGGTCACGTGGCCAAGGCACAGAGCTGCTGAGCAAGAGGCTGGAGAGGTGCCTTACCTGGCTGCTGTGGGCAGCAGCCAAGCCCAGGGAACAGTACCCCAGCATTGTCTCCCATTTCACTATTCCAGGTTCACATAAGCCCCCTCTCACACCTCTTCCACCATCAGAGATGAAGGCCGAGGGGGAAAGGGTGAAAGGTGCTCGCCAGCCCTTGCTCATGTGAAGCCGTGGCAATGAGCAGATGGGACCTGTGCATGGAATTTCCTCCGGAGTGGCACCCCGTCCCATGCCGGGGAACCCCACAGTCAGCACGGGGTGAGCACAGTGTGTTGTAACAGTGACCACCCGACCACCGTGCCTGCTGGATCCTCCCAGAGCCCGCCTGGGTCTCCTACCCTGGCCGTTCCTGTGGGTTGGAAGGGCATGACTGGAATCCTTGTGTTGTCTCTCTGGGTGCACACGGGAAGCTCCGTCCCCCTCTGCTGTGCTCTGTGTCACCCCAAAGTCCAGGTCCACCTTTAACCTGGCCTTCATGCCGAAATGCCAGTAGGTTGTGAAATTATCTTGAACTGGGGCCTTTCTGAGGGCAGGTGGCGAGGTTCCTCACCAGAAACCCCATCCTCAGTGCTCCAGCATAGTTGCCACCTGAGTGGGAGAAGCACCTGCCATGGGGCCATGCGTGTTGGGTGGCTGCATATGGAACTCTGGGGACAGCCTGACTCTGCAAGGGGACAGGCTGGAAGGACCCCGTGGACACTGAGACTTGGTGTGTTTGTTGGAATCCAGAGCATGGGGTGGATGTGACATAGCGACCTGACACCAAACAGGAAGCGCTGCCACCCCACCCCAGAGTTCTCTCCTGCCCTTCTCTTAAAGGAAGAGCTGATGAAAGAGCACAGCACGTCCCAAGCACATTCTTACACGGTGGCTTGCTCCCGTGCAGCCCCGGAGAGTGTTCTCTGCAACTCCTTGCAGCGAACAGCCTCCTTGCTGATTTTGAAGTAGCCCACGCAGGGGGATGGAGAGCCGTGCTGGAGCTGGGCTCCCGTGTGGTCCAGGCACGCCATCTACCCCACACGCCCAGGGTCAGCGGCCCACTGGTCCCAGCATGTCTCGCTCCCCCTCGGGAAAGTTCCTTACAGAATGCATCTTCAGCTGCGTGTTGTGACTTAGTGGGTGAGCAGGGTTAACTTTGTAGATGTTCTGGTAATGTTTTGCTCTGGTGGATTTTTTTTTTATTTTAAAGAAAGAGAGTCAGTTTTATTTATTTTTCGTCTGGTTTTTGTTTTCCTGACACATAGTTGCTTCTGTGTGCTGGGGTTCAAACATGGATCCTCACGCGTGCCAGACAAGTACTCTTGCACTGAGTCACCACCCCAGCCCAGGTCTAGTGGATTTTATTCATTAAATCGAGGGGCCTCTGTTCCAGAGGAGAGCTAATGTTTTATATGTAACTCATTCTCTTCCAGAGCATTTGCAGAGGTGAGACTAGATTGCCAAGCTGGGAGTGACGCTGCTCAGCTGCCGTGGGTGGCTGGTGGAGCGTCTGCTGACGTTTCACTTGGGGTTCCCTTCCTTAGTTGTGTGATTAAAGTGAAAAATATTCAGCTGAGCGTGGTGGTGCACACCTGTAGTCCCAGCGGCTCGGGAGGCTGAGGCAGGAGGATAGTAAGTTTGAGGCCAGGCTTAGCAATTTAGTGAAGCCCTGAGAACTTAGTGAGACCCTGTCTCAAGATTTAAAAAAAGAGAAAGAAAGAAAAAAGAAAAGGTCTGAGGATGCTGGAGATGTGGCTCAATTGGTAAGCGCCCCTGGGTTCAATCCCCAGTACCGAGAAAAATATTCAGTATCATAAACCTTTCAGATGCGTTGTGTGAGCTGCAGTCCCAGTTTCTTCAGAGACAAAAGTAACTGAATCATCTGCCATTCTCTAGAGTGTTCTAACGGGAGGGGCTGAGGCCACTGCACTAGATTGATTGAGAAGGAAAGTGGAAGAGAGCCCCGAGCTCTGCAGGCATGAGAGAGCTTTCTTGTTGGCAGGAAGCAGCAAAACCTGGCAGGATCTCAGCCTGGAACTTGTGGGCTCCGTGTTTCAGCAAAGGAAAAGGGTTTCGGGGGTAGAGCTGTCGGCATGGGTGCTTGGCCTCTTGAGAACAGAAAGGTGCAGGAAAGCTGGCCCTGCCCTCTGCCAGCACGGTTACCAAGGACCTGAGCCAGTGGCCCTCCGTCTGCGGGTGCTCCCACCAGCTGTCCCCTGCCAGCCCCAACCTCACCTGCTGCCACACAGTGCCCTGCCGGCTCTCTACCTTTGTGACCTCCAGGTGGAAGGTGTTGATCTGGAGTGCGCTGTTCACCTTCCGCCGATTTCCAAATGGTGTACATCATCGAGGACTTCTTTGCCTGCTCTGGAAAAATAATCTCAAGGGTAAAGCAGGGCTAGGGGAGACTGTTTCCAAGGAGTGTGTTCCCTGGGAGGCCCGTCTCACATCTGCTGCTCCCTGCTGTCCCCAGAGAAGTCCTCTGCCATCGCTGCAGATGCTAAACGTTGCTTCTGTCTCACTTTTTAAAAATCCAATCCTAAGATCAGGCTCATTCCAAGGGAGATACTTAAAGCCCAAGTGGGGACTTTAGTGCTATGTTTAAGTAGTTGTGTGTGAGGCTGGAGCGGTGACTCAGCGGTTGCGGCGCTTGCCGAGCATGCGCAAGTACATGACTTTAGACCCCAGCACCACGTACACAACGAAGTCTCAGAGCAGCGAAAGCCATGTGAAAAACTAGATGAAAATTGATTCTCTGTCACTCTCTCTCACTGTCCCCTCTTTCTTTAAAAATAAATAAATTAAATAAATAAATAAATAGTTGTGTGTGACTGGGACTCCCCACAGAGCTGCCTGGAAGCTTAAGACAGGATTCTCAGGAACACTGCCGTGTTGGGGAGAGGGCCCTGATGGAGAGGAGGTCTCTACTGCTCACTGTCGGCCCTGGACACTCAGGCCCCTTGGGACAGCTAACAGCTGGAAGATCCTCGGAAGTTGCAGAGGTGATCCCACCTCCTGCGGCTGCAGGATCCCTTGCCAACAGAGAAGCCAGTTGCATGGGCTGGGAGAATTTAGTCCTCATTGTGGATAACACCTTAATACGCTCAAAGATGATTACTTGTCTTTAAAACCTCCTTTCCATTTGTTCACGTCCATTTGACAAATGGGGCATTCTTGCTTTGGGGGCAGCAGAAGTGGAGGCTGGTCCAGCAGAGGATTTGGCTCTACCGGCTGTCGGTCCCGCAGACCTATGGGAGCGTTCTGTGTTGTGCTGTTTTGGTTTGGGTACTGGGGATTGAACGCAGGGGCACTTTACCGCCGAGCTGCGTCCCCAGTCCTTTTTAAAACTGTTTCAAGATTTTGAGACAGGGTGTAAGTTGCTTAGGGCCTCGCTAACTTGCCCAGGCCAGCCTGCACTTGCATCCTCGTGCGTCAGCCTCCCAAGTTGGGATCACAGGTTCCGGACCTTCTGTTTTATCTTCCTGACTTTGACTCATTCACTTGCATGCTTCTTACTGAGTGCTTGGGTGCCCCATGTTTCCAGAAATGGGGAGTTGGGAGGCTTCCTGAGGCTGGACACCAGGGAAAGCCAAAGGAGCAGCAGCAGCAGCAGCGCACCAGGCCACCGTGCATCCAGTAGCTCACCAGGCCACCCTGTGTCCTGCTGCTGCGTGCTGCACGGTGAGCAGCCAGGCTGTGGAGACAGGCAGCAACTCTCTCTTAACTGCCGTCAAGACACGCTTCTCCAGAAGGACTGTCTACAGCTCACACATGTTTAAAGTGAATCAGCGACAGTTCTCATCCAAACCGCTTGTTGTCCCAGCCCTTTGTGAGCCCTGGGGACAGGGAGAGTGCATGACACATCCCCGTAAGTCCCTCTCTTGAGAAGGATGCTACAGGAATGGGGGGCAGTGAGGAGTCTGCTGGGGCCAAGGGAAGGCAGATGGAAGGTTCTCTTCTGCTGGATCTGAGGGACTCCTACCCCCAGTCTGGAGCGGGGAGCAGCCGTGCCAGGGGCTCAGCACACAGTGTGTGCCAGGGGCGCTGATTTGGATACAGCTCCATGTAGCCATGATTGGGTGTGGGAAGCCAGGGGATGAGAATGGAAAGGGGGAAAGGGCCGAGGCCTGAATCCTGGAGTAGCAGGGCCTGGCAGAGTAATTATTTTGTTAACCTTTCCACTTGGTATTTTAGAGTCTGATAAATCCACCAGAGAATTAAAGAATTTTCTCTCGCTCCCCAAGCAAGCTACTCTGATGGGGTCAGCAGTTCCCATGGGAAGGTGGAGATCCGTTTCACTTTACCCATGGCCTCCTGATGGCTCACTTTGGCCAAACATACTGGCCACCTGCTGGACTCTCTTTGCACACCCTGTTATCCAGGACCCAGTTGCCCCACCAGCCCCAGCCTGCACACCTGGCACCTGGCCTCATGATCAGCCATCTGGCTGTGCTCCCCAGGGACTGCTGAGGTCGCCTAAAGATCAGCTCCTGTAAGGCAATTCTGAGGCAGAAACTAGATCTCCCTGTGCTGTGACAGCTATAAAAATCGCCCCTCTAAAATGCTTTAGGACACATCAGGACTCTAGTTTGGTTTATTCCCTTTTATAATTACGTGTCTCTGTTTTTCAAATTTTTATTCTATAAAATAAGCTCATTTTATAATGTTTTTAAGAGAAAGGGATAGTGAGAGAGAGAGAGAGAGAGATAGATAGAGAGAATCAGTTTTATTTAGTTTTTGATGTGGCCTTTGTTGCTCCAACACTTGGTTGTGTATGTGGTGTTGGGGTTCGAACCCATGTCCTTGTGCTTGCCAGGCAAGTGCCGTAACCACCAAGCCATGGCTGCAGCCCCTGATAATTCTATTTTTGTTATGGTTGTGTAACTTTGTAGTCATTTAGTATTTCATATGTTCTTTGAATTCCATATATTTTTTAAAGAGAGAGAGAGAAAGAATCAATTTTTATTTAGTTTTCCTGTGGCTTTCATTGCTCCAAAACTTTGTTGTGTATGTGGTGCTGGGGTTCAAATCCACATCCTTGCACATGCCAGGGAAGCTCTGTAACCACCAAGGCACCGCTCCAACCCTGAATTGCACATTCTTGAAAAAACAATAAGTTGAAATTATTCAGATAGGAAGTTTCTTGTGTTCTGGGTAAATCTTCAATTTTTTACTTGTAACACCTTTTTAAGTCTCATTTTTAGTGAGAGAAGATGACTTTTGCTCTTTGTGAATGTGGAAGTCTGGGGAGTTTAAAATCAGCCGTTGTGAGAGAAGACAAGAAAACAATATTTTTATGCGTGTAAAGAACCAAACAGTCAGATCCGGGAGGACAGAGAGATTCATCAGGGAGCAAGGTTTGGTGTATTGTTTGTAGTTTTCAAAGTACTGCATGATAGTAAAGCTGTGGATCTGAGTATTGATCCACGCTTGAACTAAAGTTTGGTCTGTGTTGAGGAAACCTGTGGTGCACACTCTCCTTGCTCTTTCATACAGTTCAATTGTCACCCTGTCCCTCCTCCAGGTGGTGGCCTGTCATGTGGTGGGCAAGACCCTTCGGTTCTTGATCAGCGCAGCGCCCTCCGCTGTGGGCTCGGGACACCAGCTCTATGACGTGCAACTCTCCCCGTTTCATTTGCAGGTGAGCCTGGGCCGGTGTTGCAGGTCGCAGGAAAACAGTTCTCCTAAAATAGTCCTCTCATGTTGCACACACACGTGGCTCTGAGCATGGCCTGAGTTGCAGGGCTGCGAGCATCCATGTTCCTAACACCATTGAGGTCATGGTCTCCAGACTGTGAGCCTCCATGTAGCAGTGTGTGAGGGACAGAGGCACGTGCACACGCACACTCACACTCACACACACACAGTGAACTCACTCCGTGTCGTACCGTAGTGTAGGATGGAAAGCACGTGCACACACACTCACACTCACACACACACACACAGAGTGAACTCACTCCGTGTCCTACTGTAGTGTAGGATGGAAAGCACGTGCACACTCACACACTCACACACACACACAGAGTGAACTCACTCCGTGTCCTACTGTAGTGTAGAATGGAAAGCATGTGCACACTCACACACACACACACACAGTGAACTCACTCCATGTTGTGCTGTAGTGTAGGATGGAAAGCATGTGCACACTCACACATACTCACACTCAGTGAACTCACTCCATGTCATACTGTAGTGTAGGATGGAAAGCTCGTGCACACTCACACACACACACAGTGAACTCACTCCGTGTCGTACTGTAGTGTAGGATGGAAAGCTCGTGCACACTCACACACACACACAGTGAACTCACTCCGTGTTGTACTATAGTGTAGGATGGAAAGCGTGTGCACACTCACACAGTGAACTCCGTGTTGTGCTGTAGTGTAGGATGGAAAGCGCGTGCACACTCACACACACAGTGAACTCACTCCGTGTTGTACTATAGTGTAGGATGGAAAGCTCGTGCACACTCACACACACAGTGAACTCACTCCGTGTTGTGCTGTAGTGTAGGATGGAAAGCTCGTGCACACTCACACACACACACAGTGAACTCACTCCATGTTGTGCTGTAGTGTAGGATGGAAAGCATGTGCACACTCACACATACTCACACTCAGTGAACTCACTCCGTGTCTTACTGTAGTGTAGGATGGAAAGCTCGTGCACACTCACACACACAGTGAACTCACTCCGTGTTGTACTATAGTGTAGGATGGAAAGCTCGTGCACACTCACACACACAGTGAACTCACTCCGTGTTGTGCTGTAGTGTAGGATGGAAAGCATGCGCACACTCACACACACAGTGAACTCACAGACTGCCCTTCTCACGCACCAGAGCACAGGCCTCTGCCACACCTGGAACAGTCTTCTGGGCAGAGCAGGAGCATGCTGCCTCAGAGCTGGAAAAAGCTGACTTTAAAGAACCCATTCTTAGAAGTTATAAAGTTAATGCTACCATTTTTTTCTGATAATAGATTTATGATGATAGACACGTATTACATATAATCACATGCAATGGTAGTTTTACATCGAGGTTGTGCATCTGACAGTGATAATAGCCCTAGTAAACTTCTGGATTCCAGATGGCCAGGTCACGCTCATCTCTCACTGCTCCCGCTTAGCTGTTGTCTAGAAGCTGTGGCGTTCTGGGCCTCTTTTAGAGATCACCGCCGGTTCTGCCCATGGTTCATCTTCTCTGCCCTTGTACCTGGCCACTAATACTGAAGGGGAATGAGCGATGCAGAATTCCCTATCACGTGGGAAGATGGGAGTCCGCAGGCTTTCTTACAAAGGCATGGGATTTCTGGCTGCTTAGCGGCTCTTCTCTGAACCCTACTCCCTGGTCCCTTCAGAGAAGGGAAGAGGCTGCGTGCCGACATCATCCAGCACTCGCCCTCAGCCCGCATTTCCTGCACAATGTGATTCAAAAACAGCCTGCAGGGCCTGGGACCCACTTAGCCCACCTCTGGGACCCACATGCCAAGGACAGGGGCTGCTGAGACTGACCGCGGCTGGCTTCCTCGCCATCTCAGCAGCTCTCCATAGGGCGCACACCTGTGTGCTTGAACCCTTCACGCTCACAGCCAGCAAGTGCAGGGCCTCCTTTTCCCTCCCTGACACTCTGCCAGCAGTGCCAGCCACCTGCCTGGAGGGGTAGGGGGCAAGCTGATTCCTGTGGCAGTGAAATGCAAGTGCGCTTTCTAGAACCGCCCACAGGTCCAGGGCGGGGGCAGCGCGCTTACCCTCACCTTGCTTCTGGGGAGAACTAAGGGACTGAGCCACGCTTTCCCTGGCCTTTGCTGGAGGAGCCCTGATGTTCACTTTAGAAAGGGCGCCTGCTGAAAGATGAAGCCTGGGACGTGAGTGTCCCTCTGCTGAGACAGTCACTAGAGACTCAGAATAGCTCAGGCTTAAATGTCACCTGTGGTCAGCCACCCCGCAAAGGGTGACAGCAAGCTCTCGTCAGGCCGCCCCTTCGTAGAGGCAGTAGGGAGACTCCTTGCTCGTCCTGGGTGAGAGTTCCTGGGGTGTAGGACTGAGGACCCTGTTCCTGTGGGCCAGGGGATGTGATGCTCACTCCAGAGCCTGGTCCCTTCCTCCCCCAGCCCTGTCGCTGCCAGCCAGTCCTAAGCCACCTCTCTGGCCCACTCTTCTGCCTTTTCCTTCCATTTTTAAGGACTCCTATGTTTCCTTTGGGTCACCCAAAGAGCCCAGAACATTCTCCCCATTATGAGGTCCTTACCCTAATCACATCTGCCAGGCTTTAGGGACAGGGATGTGGATGTCTTCGGGGTTACTTTGACTCCCACAGAGGGGGCATTGGTGAGGTTCTGTGAGAGGTGGGAGGCCAGGCTGGGTTGCTGGTTGGCCTGGGGAAGGGCTTGAGGAGGCTGCTGTGCTCTGTTAGTACTCAGGGGTGTGAGTGCAGGTGCAGGGGACCTCTGCACCCTAGATGAGAAGAGGGTGTCCTGGGTCCCCTCTATGCCGTTCTCCTGTGCCTTGGTGACATGAGAAATGACTAAGATGCAGCAGGCTTAAGGCCTGTGGCCTTCAGCCACCAATGCCAAGTTACTGTAGGCTGAGGCTGAGCAGAGGCAGGGCCTGGAGAGGAGTCTCCTTGGCATTTTGAAAGCACAGGAACCAAGGGGAGGCCAAGGAGAGGCCAAGCATTTGAGGCTGCATGGAAACAGTGCCATCCAACAGCCTTTTCATTTATTTATTTATTTGATAGCTGGAGCTCCACATGAAAGAAAAGAGAGAGGACATCCAGATTAGGTGGTCTTATATCCATATGCCGGAAGTGGCCATCAAGGTCCAGCCCAGAGCCCTGGCAGAGGTGAGTCCCCACGTTCATATGGTTTTTCCCCTGGCGTGAGAATGCATGCATTTAAGACAACCATTCTGGGAAACTGAGGCTCAGGTGCCAGATCTCTCAATGTTGGGCACCTCCTCCCCACCTCCAGCTGCCCTCCCAGGATCAACTGGACACCTGCAACAGGGCCCTGCAAGAAGTGCCTCCGGGATTTGATGCCACAGGAATCACCTGGCTGCTTACCCAGATGTGGGTTTTATGGGCTGGGAATGTCCTAGGCACCTAGCGCAGCCCAGGCAAGAGTCCCTGCGGCCTTGCCATGGTGGTTCCCCTGGCCGTGGAGAGGCTGGGTCTGAAGGCTGAGTCCCCTGGGTGGTCCACCTTTCTTCCCATGTTTCTGCATGGAGCCTCTAAAGTCTGAGGGTGGCTTTCTCCCTGCTTCCCAGGGCCTCCAAGGTTTAAGGAATAATGTGAGCTGGGGCTGGGGTGGCAAGTGGAGATGGTCACTCTGCTCTTGTGGAGAGGTCCTGCAAAGTCACTCCTGCAGAGCCTAGGTCACCAGGGATTTCCTTCCTGTGGCTTCATGACGCGCTCTCATAATTCTGCTCTAGCTCAGCTCTGGAGGCACCGCCACAGCTGAAATGTGTGCACTTGGCCTCCGAGCCTTGCCGCAGCTGTGTGCTAACAGATGCGTGGCACTGCGGGTCAGCACCGTGAACCGTGGCTGAGCCCTCTCAGCTGGTGCGTGCACTCAAAAGCCCCCGTCAGCGCCTCCTCCCCTCCCGATTCGCCTCTCCTTCCTCTGCCCATGGCACTGTTTGTCCATGTCAGGAGCAGCCCGGCAGTCTCTGTGTCCCCACCTCATCAGGCCTGAGGGGTGCCCCTGACCTTTGCACCCAAGGTGTCCCGCTGAGGGTGTGCGTTCCTCCTTGCAAAAATTATTTGAATTGCTTTTTCTCCACATAGTTATGTTGACAGCGTGGTCTTCGCCAAGTTCATTTTCTCAGTTCGTACTCGGTTGTAGGTTTCATCCCCATCTTCGTTGATTCATGTATTTTTTGAATATGTGAAATATCAGCAGGATTCAAAAGTCAAAGCTACGAGGAAGGGTGGACTCAGAGGTCCCATCTCTGCTCTCTCATTTCTGCTCCTGGCCACCTCCTGCACGTGGTGACACAAGTTTTTGTCATTGTCTTGTATTTCTTTGTGCAAAAGTGGTCTTAGCGACTTGGTAGCATGATATACGTGCTGCATGCTTCTTGCTCCCCCACCGCCGGCACCCCATCTGCCAGTGACCGCCCACAGGGCCCTGCTGGAAGAGGGTGGCCCTGGGGATGGCTAGGCCAGGAAGGAACAGGAAGCAAGTGCTGTGGAATCTGGGGTGTGAAGATGCCCAACACGTGGGGCCCTGGAGCCCATCTTCGGCCTCTGCCGCGCAACCAGGTCAGAAGCGGAAGGCAGAGCCACCAGACATGGTTTCCCACACTCCGGATGTTGTTCACCCTTAGAGAGGGATGATGAGCCTGCTGCGACCTGGGTGGACCTTGAAATCATCACACTGAGTGACAGCCTCCAGTCGCAGGGCCACCTGAGTGACAGCCACCAGTTGCAGGGCCACTGATTGTGGTTCCACCACGGGCAATATCCAGAAGAGGCAAATTCATAGGAGGAGGGTTAGGGCCTGGGCCTGGGGAGGGCACAGAAGCTGGAACTGAGGGTGCAGAATCGTGGCCGACACTTGCTCCAGTGCAGCTGCTCATCCCGAAACCTTGGAAGGATGGGGTGGACACTGGGCAGCTGGAAGGGTGCAAAGTGGCCTTCAGCAAAAACCCATCCAGGCCCTGGTAGTCATGGGCTAAAACAAAAGCCATAATCTTTAAACAAGACTTTTTTGAGAAAAAAACAAAACCAAATCATCCTTTATGTTAATTGGGATGTTTTTAAAAAATTGGTCCTGCTTGCTAAAAAATTCATTACAACATGATGTACAGAGCAGCACAGGAGAAGTCACTGAGGAACCAGCACATTTTCAAATGGGATCAGCCCTGCCATGTGCTGTCCCCACCCGTCAGGGGCAGCCAGGGCCAGGCCTCCCCTGCCTTCCCCGCGTCCCCTGCATCCCCCACATCCCCCACATGCAGCCCTCTGAGCCATGTGGCAAGCTCAAAGCCAATGGCTGAAGCACCTTGCATTTGTTTCCCCTGGCTTCTGGGGTCAGAGGCTCAGCTGGGTGCTAGGCTGCAGTCCAGGTCTGGCTGGGCTGGGCTCTGCTCAGGCCAGGTCCTCTTCCAGGCTCCTGTGTTTGTTGGTGACATTTGACTCCTTGGGGGTGCAGGACCGAGCCCACAGGTCTGCTGGCTGTGGGTCGGGGCTGTGCTCAGCTCCCGGCCCTGCCCCGTGCAGGTGGGGGGAAGCGTACAGTCTGAGCCAGCAGAGGGTCCCAGCCTCCACTTGGCTCTGGCGCCCTGTGACCATTGCCTTTGTGCCGAGCCCTGTTAGGAGCTGTCACAGGCCGCCTGTGCTCCCCGGGTGAGTGAGCGGGACCAGGCACAGCGCTGAGGTCCTGGAATTCTGCTGCACACAGCGCCGGGTGGTTTTGCACTGTCTCTGAAGGGACCCGCCCAGCGTGCCTGCTGTGCTAGCCTCTTTCCCTCCGAGTGGGCATGTTCTGCTCCTTGTCCTGTGAATCTATGCAGCCACCCATGGGCGCTCGGCATCTTAGCTCGGACTGCTGTGACCAGATGTCCCCGTGACCTGTACTTAAGTACTGTCCTTAAGAAAATACTGTCCTTAAGTACTTTCTAATTTTGAAAAGAAATCAAATCTTATGCATGAAAGAAAAAAAACGTGTGTGTGAGTTTGGGGGTAAGCTTGGGAGGACATACATAGGAACGTTACCTGATGTGCTGCCTGCACGTTCAGGAAATTCTGTGACAGGTGTGAATCACTTCCGAAACCAAGAAAGCAGCCCTGTCTCCCAGATAAGAACAAGGTGCTTGTCTGTCCCTGGAGCCCAGGGACCAGGGCCAGCTCACCCTGACGGCTGTGCTTGGTTGTGAAATGACTCCATGACCTGTCTCTCCCCAGGGCCTGGCAGGTGAGACAAATGCAGTTTCTGAAACCCTCAAGGATATCTTGAAGCACCTGGTGGGTTCTGCCTCTCCGTCGGTGGTTCTGAGCACCAAGCCCACAGATGCAAAGGAAGCTCAGGTGAGCCCATGGCTGGGTGCGGTGCCTCTGAGCCCTGTAGGGGACCCGCTGCCTCTCTTGAGGATGAATGTGGCCTCGGGCTGGGTACAGGGTTGCAGAGCTCCATGAGGTGGCCTCATCCACCATGCTGAGGCCACAGTCCTCCTCTGCTTTGCCTGAGCCCCAGCTTGACTCCTCACTGCCCCATGGGAGCGGGCTGTCCTGGCCCCTCCAAGACAGCATTCCAGTCAGTGCTTTGTTGCTGCGAGCAGAATACCCAACAAGAACAGCTCAGAGGAGAAAAGTTTATCTGGGCTCACTGTTTCAGAGGCCCAGGCGAAGGTGGGCCGACTCCATTGCTTGGACTGAGGCTCAGAGGCCCAGGCGAAGGTGGGCTGACTCCGTTGCTTGGATTGAGGCTCAGAGGCCCAGGCGAAGGTGGGCTGACTCCGTTGCTTGGACTGAGGCTCAGAGGCCCAGGCGAAGGTGGGCCGACTCCGTTGCTTGAACTGAAGCCAGGCAGAAGAACGCCATGGTGGAAAGGTGTGGTGGAGGAAGGCTGCTCTGCTCTAGGCAGCCAGGAGGCAGAGAGGGGGAGGGAGGGGAAGCAGCCGAGGCCACACCTCCAGGGACCCATTTCCTCCAGCCACACACCCTGCCTGCCTGCGGTTAGCACCCAGCAGTCATCAAGTGGATCTCTCTGCTGGAGGCCACAGATTCAGAGGAATCTGGGAAGCCAGTGGTGGTGAGAAGCAGTCAGAGCAGCGCAGGTGGGGCGGGCTGAGGCTGTGCAGCCTGGGTGGGGGCCAGGCCGCGACAGAGCCCACGTGCAGCATTGGCCCCGTGGAGCGCCCTCTCTGGGCAGCACAGGATGAAGGTGGCCAGGCTCCTCTGTTAGACGCTGGGTGGGCCAGGCAGCCCAGGGGAGAGCAGGGCCACAGTCGTTCTCTCATGGTGGATTCTTGTAGGTCACAGGGGACTGACTGGTGATAGCGATAACACCAAATGTGAGAAAGTGCACAAAATGCTAGGGTGTTGTTGGGATCCCTGGATTCAGGAAATATGACCAAACTACCATGCGTTCAATAACATTTTAAATAAATGTGTAGCTTCATCAAGCAGCATAGCAGGGCCAACATTCCCAGAGGGACGGGACCCTGGGGAGATAAACAGGATACGCCTTAGTGTCCGTGCTCCTGAGGGCTCTGTGCCTGGGTTGTAAGGCTGGCCTGGGTCCCAGTGCCTGAGCACCAGGAGAGCCACGGGGGCAGCTCCAGCCCAAAGGCCAGCAGGCTGGAGGACAGGAACAGCTGGGGTTTCCACGTTTTCCCTCCCTCTCATTTGGGGGGAATCAGGCCTCAGCTGATTGGATGCCCACCCATGTCAGGTGAGCCGTCTGCTGTGCTCACCATCAACTGAAATATTAATCTTCTCCCCAACCCTCACGGACACCCCAGAACATGGTGTGACCAGATATTCAGGCACCCATGGCCCCGGGAAGTTGATGTACACTTCACCATCACACATGTGCACTTGAAAGAGCATCGCCTCTGCGTGCTGTCCCAGCGTATGGGTGGCTCTGTCCCCAGCACTTATGCACCTGAGCTTTAAGGACATGCCTCTGTGTGCCCTCAGCTCACAGCCCAGGGGACCTGGTCCACAACAGCATTTTTTTAGATGGTGTCCTGAAGGACACCAGTGCCTTCAGGGAGGGTCAGACCAGTGCTGGGGGCTCTGCCTGCCCGCTGTCCCCAGTGGAGGTACCGGTCTCCAAGAAAGCCCTTCCGGGTGCTCACATGCCTGCACAGATGCAGTCCTTCTAAGGAGCGTGGGCAATAGCAGGTGCAGGGTGGAGGCTGTGTGGGAAGTGCTGGTTTGCAAGGGGCCCTCTAGACTCAGAGTGCCTGCTGCTGGAAGTCCCCCAGTGGCTTTTGAGGACAAAATAAGGATGACACTGGTCATCCTGTTCCTGTCCCCTTGCTTGTCCACGCCAGGCCATTCTGATACTTCTCACACAGAAGGATGAAGCCATTCCCACCTGGCGGTGCCCATTAATGAAGTGGCAGTGGGCACCTGCTGCCTGCAGAGGACAGTCTAAGGCACTGTCCTGGGCTGGAGAAACTGTGCTGCCCTCTGCCCTGCAGCGAACTCCAGGAGCCTCTCTGGCTGGATGCAGGGCTGCTTGCACTGTCTGGGACAGAAGAGGCTCCCAAGCAGGGGCAGTGGCTGTGGCTTATTGGTGGCCTGCCTTCCCAGGAGCTGGGGTCAGCGGCCACCTCTTTGTCCCCTCGCCCATGCTCTCTGCTTGTCCACAGACTCTCCACCGCACTTCATCTGCTGCTCAGGAATCCTGTCCTCCCAAACCCCCAAGGGCTCACGAGCTAAAGCTGCTGGTGAAGGGCATCCGTGCCTCACTGCTCGGCGATCCTGGTGCTTCAGGTGGGTGCTAGCGCTGGCAGGGCCCTGTGGGGCTGTGTATGGAAGGGACCACCTCTGCACCCCAGCCTGGTGGGCGCCAGCGGCCTGTGGCTCTGGTGGCTCCCAGCTGGGTCTTTGATGTCACCCTTGCCATCATTCAAAATGAGCATCTGAAGGACATCATGGTGATGGAGGGGGACAAAAGCATGGTCCTCGGTTAGCGGGCACTGAGCACGATTGGCCAGGGCTGTGGGTGACAACACAGTGTGCATTCAGCTGGTAGAACGGGTTCTGAACACTGCTGGCACCAGGGCATGCCCAGTGTTCCAGGCGCTGGGTGCGCCGGTTGTTCTGTCTGGCCCTTGCATGTTCTGTGTTGTACTGAAATATCACACTGCACCCCATAAATGTGTACATGCATTGTGGGTCAGGCAAGATAATGAGCTGTCTTTGGGGCTGGAGCAGTGGCTCAGCAGTACAGCGCTTGCCTGGCATGCACAAGGACCTGGGTGTGAACCCCAGCACCACGTATACAACGAAGTGCTGGAAAAACAAAGACCAGATGGAAGAATAAATAAAAGCGATTCTCTCTCTCTCTCTCTCTCTCACACACACACACACACACACACACACACACACACACTCCTAAAAAAAAAAAAAAAGTTATGCGCTCTCCAAACAGGAGTCATCCCAAGTTTATGTTTAGGCTCAACCTAACTTCCTGCGGAAGCTGTTAGTCTTGTCTAGGAGTGGGGTTGGCAGAGGGGCTGTTGCCAAACAGCAGGTTTGGCAGAGGGGCCACTTGGGTCAGTTCTGGGCTGTTGACATCAAGTGCAGGGGAAAAGTCCTTTACCCTTGATGAAGTCCATTGCTTGGTGAGCGTAAGGGGCAAAGGAAAGAAGGATGGACTCTCAGGCCTTGGCGGCTTCACTCAGCCCTCCTGGTGTACCAGCTGACGTCTGTGTGCAGTTCGGACACAGACGCCAGTATGACGCCGCTGTCCTTGCTTTTAGGCAACATGAACCCTGTGTGCATTGCGCAGCTGAATGATCCTGTCCAGAGGTTCACCAGCACTCTAGCCAAGAACACTACCCACCTCACTTGGGACGAGGAGTTCACCTTGTGAGTATCTCTGCGTCTTCCCCACCTGTGTCCATGGCCAGATCTGCTGGAGGCCGCAGAGCCAGAAATCCTTGCACAGCATTAGCTATGATTCAACTAAATTAAGTTAAAAAATAAGCAAGCTCTCGTAAGTGACATAAAGGTAGCTCCACGTCCAACTTCTGTTTAAGGCAGCTCTTAGGATGCACTTGCTTCTTGCCCCTTGTTGTGACAAGAGGGAACTGTTGTGTCCCCCGGGTCCCTTAGATGCACAATCATCCAGAGCAGGAGACTTCCCATTGATGCCCAAATCTGACAGCACAGAAGAAGGCGGAAGTGTGGACCACTTATAAAGAGAGATGCAAGAATCATCAAGAAAGTATTGTCAAAAAGGGGGTTGGGGTTTTAGCTCAGTGGCAGAGCGCTTGCCTAGCATGCACAAGGCCCCGAGTTTGGTCCTCAGCCCTGGGAAAAAATATATATATATTGTCAAATAGAATCTAGCAACACAGTTAAAATAAAACCAGTTGAGTTCATACCAGCAATGTAAAGAAATCTATTCATGACTTCTATTGTATTATTAGATTGAAGGAGAAAATAATTTTTAAACACTTAATTAGAACAAAATTTATGGATACTTCTTTAATAAGATTTTTTAAAAATGCTCTAAGTGGTAACTACCAGGAGCAGTCCCGCTGATAGGAGACGGACTCCATTGTTCTAGAAGAACTAGTCAGTGCAGTTGGACAGGAAAAAGAAATGGCATACAAATGCTGGAAAGAAACAGAGAGAGCCAGCCATTCTTGGAGTTGACATTATTGCTTATCTGACACCCAGTGAAATCAACCAACACTTAGAAACCGTAATGGATGTAGGATAGAAATACGCAACATTAGGAAAACAAATAGCTGCTGGGTACAATGGCACTTGCCTGTAATACCAGCAACTCGGGAGGCTGAGGCAGGAGGATCGCAAGTTCAAGGCCAGCCTCAGCAACTTAGCAAGATCCTTAGTGAGACCCTCTCTTAAAATAAGAAATTAAAATGGCTTGGGAAGTGGCTCAGAGGTAAAGTGTCCCTGGGTTCAATCCCTAGAATATTAAAAAAAAAAAAGAAATAAAAGCTAATAGAAACAATAATTCAGTAAAATGCCTGACTATAAAACAAATCAACCGCTTTCCGATGTTTACTCAAGTAGTTATGGAAAGTGACATCAGAAAACATCCTTGTATGTTATAGAGTGCTTTTGTGAGTCATCAATGAAAACATGAACACCTGCTTAGATAATGCCAAAATTTTCAGACTGAAGATACCGAGCAATCAGAGATGTTCTTAAACTTCTGGGAAAAAAAAGTTCAGTCTCAGAAACACATGAAGTGATGCAAATGCAAATAAAAGAGACTGTTTTCCAACTCAGTTTGTAAAGAACAAGGGAGAGGTAATGTCCAGTGGAGGTGTGAATTGGAATAGTGTGGACATCATCAAAAGGTGTTTTTTAAAAAATCTCTTAAATGCATTTACTTTTCCCACTGACAATTATAGTTTCCCTAAGGGGAATAATCACTCCCTGTGCAAAGATATCTGTGTAAGGATATTTATCTTGACTTGTTTTTAATTATGAAATAGTAGAAACAACCAAGCCATTCTTAAAAGTCATTAAGGAGTTTCAAAGTAAAATTTTCACGAGGCCAGATAGCATCAGCCCCTGCACCCGTGGAGGACGACGCTCTCTGCAGGGATTGGCATGGAAGGATGTGCGTGGTATTGTGAGTGAAGAGTCGTGTTCCGAAGGGAGGGGGTCGTTGGTTTTCCATATGTTGTCTTCAGATGATCGTATGCTCTGCTTTCAACGGGGTCAGTGTTAACCGCAGGCGGCTCGCATATTTAAATTGACAAAAGTTGAATTTAGCCTCCTTCCTCAGTTTGCACTGAGCGACACCATCAACATGCTGGAAGTGGGTGGCCCTGCTCAGTTTGGGGTCTGGCAGCCAGGCATTGGCCGTAGCTGCATAGTGGCCGAGGCTGTAGTGACCTCGCCTTGTGGGTCGACCCGCACGGCATGTCTCTGCAGTTTCTTAACTGTAGACAACTTTTCGTTCCTGTGTTGAGAAAAAATTATACTGTACGTTGAGAGAGAGAGCAGTGCGTTCTGAAGGTCTCACTGCTGCCTTCCCTGTCCACAGCGAGCTGAACGCCAAGTCCAAGGAGCTACACCTGCAGATCGCAGAGGATGGGCGGTCCTCGGAAGGTGGGTGCTGAGCAGGTGGACGGAGCCCCGCTCTCTGGAGACTGCCCAGGGCCTGGGCAGAGTGGAGGCAGTGAGACCCAGCAGAGGAGGCCAGCACTCCAGCTGAGCCACCCAGGCTTTCCAAGGGTGCATTTGGCTACAACTCAATTTCAGTTATTACCAGGTCATTCGGTTTTGGAAAATGTTCATCTTTTTTTGTTTGTTTGTTTGTTTATTTTTTTTACACAATCCAGAACCTTTCATTCTATCATTCTTGCCGTAGAGAAGCAGTCCTAAGCCCTTCTAGCCTCAAAAACCTTCCTTTTAAAAGCATATATATTTTTATTTTGGTGAAATAAACATAATATAAATATAAATTATTTACCACCTCCACCACCCTTTTTTTTTTTTCTTTTGTGGTTCTGGGAATTGAACCAAGGGGTTCTCTACCACTGAACTACACTCTATCCCTTTTTATTTTTTATTTTGAGAGTAAGTTGCCCAGGCTGGCCTTGAACTTTTGATCCTCCTGCCTCAGCCTCCCAAGGCCTGGGGCATCATAGCCCTTTACCCCAATATTCTTTAGTATATTTGATTTCCTAAGAATAAAGACATTCTTTTACATTCCCAGGGCAGTTAGCCGCAGCCCAATTTACACTGGCATGATTCTCTTAATCCACTGTCCACATTCCAGTGTTTGTCATTGGACCCAAGAATGTCCCCCTTGCCAGTCACCTGCACCCTGAGTGGGGGGTGTTGCCTCCACTGTCCTGGCACTCAGCCTGCTTCTGCCTGGCACATCTCCACTGCCTGTCTCTGATGATGCTGACCCTTGACAGTGTTTTGGAGCGTGGTCCTTCCCAGCTTGTTCCAGAGCACATGGTGCTGCTTCTTGTCTTCTGCCCTTAGGTCTGCTGGCCACCACAACTATCCCTCTGGACCTATTCAAGAAGCAGCCTTCAGGGCAGCAGAGCTTCCCGCTGACTGGTGGGCCTGCCCTCAGCAGCCCGGCGCTGGGCTCGGTCACTGCAGAGGTATGGTGGCCTTCTCAGCTGCGGCCACATTCTAGCCTCACCCTCCTGGAGCTTCCTGTGACTCCAGGTGCCCTACCAGGCTCACACAGAAGAGAGGGTTCACAACATGCAGTTCTAGACGTGGACGGACCCATCCTGACGTGATGTGGTCGAGTTGTCCAATGTACGAGGCAACTTCTCTCGACGGCCTCTTAGGGCCTAAGACTAAGGGCCGTTTATTTATTTATTTTAAGAGAGAGAAAGAGGGATAGAAAGAGAGAGAGAGAGAGAGAGAGAGAATATCAACTTATTTATTTTTTTCATGTGGGTCTTGTTTTTCCGACACTTAGTTGCATATGCGGTGCTGGGGTTCGAACCCGGTTCTTTGGGCATGCACCAGGCAAGTGTGGTAACCACTAAGCTACCGCTCCAGCCCCCCAAAGAGCCTGTTAAAGACTCGTTTTGCTCTTCAGCTTTTAATTCTGTATCAAGCTGGCTGTTTGACCTTGGCTGTCGTGGTTCCGTGCCAACTCTGGGGAAGTCCAGGTTAAGGAAAATTCAAAGCGACGTTAAGTGAAGAATCTACTGGTTATCAAAGGAAGTCAGAATTCCCTTGCTAATCAGACTTCACGCATACAGTCAGCTCGTGCTGTCTGCGGGTTCCTCATCTGCAGATTCCACAAGTCGTAGGCTGAAAACCTGGGAGAAAGACTCCTGCCTGCTCTGAGTGGGCACAGAGCTCTCCCGTGCCGCGTTCCCTGCACACGTGTCCTAATAAGTACTCGCATAGCGCTGCCATTATGGGTACCATGAGTCACCTAGGGGTCCTCTAAGGCTCCTGGGAGCGGATGCGGGGAGTCACCTAGGGGTCCTCTAAGGCGCCTGGGAGCAGATGCGGGCTCTATGCCAATACTGCTCCTCTTCATGTGAGCAATTTGAGGCCCCTCGAGGGTCCTGGAACCAACCCCTGCCGGATGCTGAGGGGAACGCCACTAAAGGACAAATAACCAGCCTCCTTTGCAGTTTTCTTATGTAGAACCCAGCGAACTGAAGTCCTGGCAAGCCACTCCCCCTGTTGCTGCTGCCAAGATAGAAAAGGACCGCACCGTGATGCCGTGTGGGACTGTGGTCACTACTGTCACTGCCGTGAAGACCAAACCTCGTTACGATGCGGGGAGGACGGCTCCCCTGAGCTCAGGTGAGACACCAGAGCGTAGGCCCCTGCGGGAACCGTGCGCTGGCTGGCCTTGCACACGCTGGCCCTGTGGAGGCAGAGGGCTCTGGGCCGCAGCACTGAGCCTGGCAAGGCCGTCTCGTGCCAGGGGGTGGCGATCAGTAAGTGCTTGCTTTCGGTACGACACCTAGCTTTCTGTTCTATCAAAGAAATGCTCGGTAAGCTGATGCAAGGTCCAACTGCTAGAAAAAAAATGATTAAAAATCCTGAGGTGCTGTGAGAAAATCAAACACGTGCCCAGAAGTAGGTGAGCAAGGCAGACTTCATTTCTGCAGAAGGTGCGCTCACACGCGGGATCCAATGAACAGTACACCTGGGCGGGCAGCCCACCTGCTTATATCTCCAACATGATGCAATCCTGCCCTTCACTCTGGTTGGAGGAGCTCAGGGTACAATCTGCACGATTGGCTGATATAAAGTTGAGGTGGGTACAGAAGAGAGCTATGGGTGTAATGGATAGCTGATAAGGAGCTTAAAAACGGATTATCTCCCACCACGAGGTTCCCAACCTGGGAGGGCTTCCTCTCATATGCGAACCTAAGTTAAGACCACATTCTGAAAGTGGACCATCTGACTTCCTATTTGTCACAAATCCCTGGTACATCCAAGGCTGGAGTCCAGGAGGCATCCTCAGTAGCTGCACTCTGACATAACGCGGCCCAGGTTGGTCGAGTACAGCCTCGCAGTCTCGCGGGGATGGCACACATCTTTTTTTTTTTTTCAGAGAGAATCAATTTTATTTAGTTTTTCATGTGGCCTATATTGCTCTGACACTTTGTTGTGTGCGTGGTGCTGGGGTTTGAACCTGTGTCCCTGTGCATACAAGGCAAGCACCGGAACCGCTGAGCCACTGGTTATCATTTCAAAACGCACACTCTTGTTGGGACAAACAAAAGGCCAGCAGAGACAGCAGGGCAGGAGAGGGGCATGCTCTAGCTGTGAGCTTTGGTCCTGCTCATGGGGTAGACTTGCACTGAACGGGACCTGTGTCCCAGCCATGGCGCACCATCTTGAAGCACTCCGTGCAGGTGGTCAGGGTAGACTTCCTGAGTTAAACGTCACTCTTCTATTCAGCTCTAGCTGAATGCTGGGCCTGTCCCCATGCCACCACCTTGGAGACTCTGGCATGAGGGTGATGTATCATTACTTACTTATCCAGCACCTTGGCTTTTGCCCTGTTTGAGAATGCAAAGCACAGAGGGAAACTCTGGCTTCATTAAAGCATTTCTGAAATTTTATTGATGTCTGGGCTCCCAGCACACTTTCGTCCTCACTAAGGAAAGAATAAGATTGCAAATCTCAAGGTTTGGCTCCGATCTCTGTGAGGGCGTCCGTTCCTGCGATTCTGCCCTTCGTGAGCCCTAGTAACAGGCTTCCTCCTGGCAGAGTCTCCGGTGAAGACGCCCGTGAAGGTGAAGGTCATCGAGAAGGACATCTCTGTCCAGGCCATCTCGTGCCATGGCGCGCCCGTCAGCAAGACGTTCTCTTCCTCAGATACCGGTAAGCACGTGCGTGCCCCTCTCTCCTGGCTTTTGAGGTCTTCTCAGAAGCCTCTCATCTGCCCAGAAGTAAAGACTCCTTTTCTGAGTTTGGGAAGAGAGGGTTTTTTTTTTGTTATTGTTGTTGTTGTTTTGCTTTCAATAATAAGTGGAGATTGAGAACAGGGATGTCGCAGGAAGACCAGGAGGCACACCATGTCCCTGCCAGGTCTGACGTCACGCTTTAACAGAATAAACACAAAAACCCAGAGGAGGCCCCACCGTATCTCTGAACTTTATTTTTCCTGTTGTTCAGCACATCGGTGACACTAGCACCATTGGAGAAGCAGGGCTTGGGGGGCAGCCTCACTCAGGCCCTGTGTGTGTGCCCTGTCTGCTGAAGCCCACTTGCTACCAGTGGCTTCCAGCCCCTGATGCACATTCCCGTGTTGATGGTGGTTTTCAGTAAGGAGCATCTTTACAGAGATGCTGTGCTCTCTCTAAATCACAGCCTGGGCTTAATTCAGGGACTGAGTTTTCTCCTTCACCCTCCTGTGATCTCCCATCAGAGAAAGGGCAGGCGGGTGCTTCTCTCGCCCCCCAGGAGTCAGAGACGGGCAGGGCAGGCCTTGGGGCGGAAGCTGCCCTGCAGCCGCTGCCCTCCCCTTGCAGGGAGACTGTGGCCCTGGCTCTGCTCTGCTGAGCCCCACCTGCAGCACCCAGCACACTGCCACTCCTGAGGCCCTTTCCTCAGGCCCCTCCTCAGCACACTCAGCATTCCCTCTGTGGGGCCCTTCACCTGGTTTTGCAAGGTTTCACCTGGTCTGAAGTCCTTGGCCCACCCCTGGCAGTACAGCCAGCCCCAGGTCACTGTCCAGTGTGCCACCAGGGATGATGATGTGGCTTTCTGAGATGCACCTGGCTTCCAAGCATGGGTCATGGCAGCCTGGGCAGCTGTCCTGCACCCCTTGGTGGTAAAGGAGCCCTCAGTGGCTCCTTTCTCTTAACCCCTCTCTGTGGCCAGAGGCTAAGGACGAAACTGTCCTGTGACCCATGCTACTTCTGGTGCCAAATGTATGGCAAAGCAGGCAGTTTTCCCATTGGTGAAGGTGCAGCGGGGTGTCCTGCCGTGACTCGAATCAAGGCTAGCCACCAGCAGGTAGCAAGACCCCACAGGTTAGAGGCTCAGCCCCACGAAACTATCACCTTCCCTGTTCTAGGCCAGCCACAAGTCATTGGTCCTCAGAGGCCCATGCACTCACTTTACATATGTCAGGGGTCCCCCCACCCCATTACCCTCCCCTTCCACAGTTTGGTGTCATGACTACTGAACGCAGGTGTCCCAAGTGCAGGAGCCTTTGCCCATGGGGTCTGGGACTTGCTGCTCCTGTGCTTAGGTGGCCACCTGTCCAGAAGCCCTCTGAACCCTGGCGTTTAGGGGTCTGTGGGGGCTCAGTGCACAGCATGGGCGGGTGCGTCACTGGCCGTTGATGTTCAACTCAACAGGACCCCTGGCCCTGCCCGCCGCTGTGGGCCTCCTTCGCATAAACTAGGTGCAGTTAAAGGGACTCATTAGGAGCAGCAAAAGGCACCCTGCTCACCCCTTCACGGGACACTCCAAGGGTTTTAGGAGCCTGTGCCATGGAGGAAGGCCATGGTATCACAGGGTCACTGGCCACCAGTCCCCACCCGTTCCCTTTGGACTCTAACATCTGTGACTCTCAGACTGTTCTGAATCTTCCAGAAGGATGGAGACGTTTCTGTTTGCTTGCTGCTCTGGTCACTTTTCATCAACCCTATTGGTGAACATCTTCCAAGCCGCATGGAGAGCTTGTTTAGAGATGAGCTGGGCAGCCATTTCCATCAGCCCTGGGAGTTTCCACCAAGTGTTTAGAGTTTGCTAATGAGCTCAATGCTGCCTTCCCTCTGGCAGAACTGCTGATGTTGAACGGTTCCGATCCAGTGGCTGAAGTTGCCATCCGACAGCTCAGCGAATCGTCAAAGCTGAAACTCAAGTCGCCGCGGAAGAAAAGCACTATCATCATTTCAGGGATCTCCAAGGTATGCTCAGGGCCACCGGGGAGGGTTCGAGTCTGTCGGGGACCTGGGCTCCTCCCTTTCAAAAGGGTCAGTCCAGGCACTTGGGCAGCGTGCAAAAAGTCCATTTGCAGATGTCAGATTCCGTCCCTCCCAACCAGGGGGCTCCATGGTAAGTAGACTGTGCCGCTCGTCCTGTTCATGAAGGACACCACAGAGTTGTGCCTGCTGATGCCTTGAGTACTGAGAGTTTGGTGACACATCCCAAAAAAATGACTGAGAGAGATGGAAGACATAAGGGCATAAGGGGAGACTCCCCTTTGATGGAGGCTCCACCCTGGTCACCGCAATTCTGCCACTTCCACTTTTCCCTCATTACACACTTCCAAAGCATTTTGATTTTTGCAATAAGTACTGATTCTCTTGTTATCTGAGAGAAATGAAGACTTTTGTAAAAGGTACCCAATGCCCGCTTTCCCTTCTCCTGCTGTATGGATGGTGCTGCAAGGAACAGGAGGTGGGCAGGCCGTCCAGTGGCAGCTGCAGGGTGCAGGGCCACACAGGAGACCCTGACTCTGCCCCAACATTTCCCAGTGAACCAGTGGAGGGATGGCTGGGAGGTTCTGATCTGGAAGGAGAGAAGGGGAGGAAGAAGTTTGAACAGGGATCTAGGGCTAGAGAACCCCCCTTCCCCGCTGCAGGAAGGTGCCAGAAGGAGACTTGGAGGTGCCAAGGGTGAGTCACCAAAGTTTCCATCATACCCAGACTGTGGGTGGCCCTCAGTCCCCAAGGCATCAGCTCACAGGTGCCCGCTCTTCTGGGTTCCCGCTTGCACTTCCAGTGGCAGCCAGCAGGGGGCCATCTCCAGAGCACCAGACCTGGATAAATGCGTGAACAAAATAAGGTCAACCCACAATCATCCTCGTCTATGCTTTCTCTACAGCTTTATTTTAGAATCTCAAACCTGTCAATCTTCATGTCTAATATCTGCAATCCACTGTGGTTATTATTTTTATTGATTTTCAAACTGTCCCACTTGAGTCCGTGGGCACTTCTGCAAGCTGGTCCTGTGAAAGTGCCTTGGGGGACAGCATGGTGGCCCCCAAGAGGCACCACTGGCCTGCTCAGTCACTTTATCACTGAACCAGCTCCTCACCCCCACCCCACAGATGAGTTTAGAGCCTCTATGTATCTTAAATATAAATACAATTCTTATAAGAATACAGGGTGCCCACCAATCCTATTCTACCTGCTGGTAATACGAAAATGATGCTGGAACGATCATGACCTTTATCACCTCATTTGTCACCTTAAGCCCTGTCTCGCCTCCAGGCTTCTGGGCACTGTTCTGGTCTGTGGGGACTAGGGATGCACTTTGTCTTCTGCCCTGCGCTGTAGAGCGGACCTGCCCTGACCCTGATTCTCTTTGACACAAGCTTGACTTAGGGCCCGACCCTGCTGCCCTGCTTTGAGACCCCAGGCAGAGCATCTGGGAGGGCGCTCCAGGCCTCCCTCTATCCACACGCCCCACCAGCGTCCCCTGCCCAGGATTCTTACCCTCGGCCTCTGACGGTGCGTTTCCCCCGCAGACCTCTGTCTCTCAGGACCATGAAGCTGCTCTGATGCAGAACTATGCATCCTCCATGGACAGCACCCGCCAGGATGCCCCGTCCTGCCCGTGCCCCCCAGAGGTGGCCATGGCCTCTGTCCCACCTCTGGAAGGCGAGCCGGCCTGGGCCCCAGCTACCCCGGAGCCCCAGGAGAAGGAACTGGCCTCCTGGGACTTGGAGAAAGAGCCCCCAGTGGCAGCGTGGGGCGGCCCCACCCTGCATGAGCTGGAGGGGGACGAGCTCTCGGAGAGCTCCCTGAGCGTCTCAGAGCCAGGCGCTGCCAAGAAGCCTAAAGGTACCTGCTCCCGCGCCCCGGGCAGCCTGCTTGGTGGCTTTACTCTCACGCTGGTTTCCGCCCTACTCAAGTGCTGGTCACCAGCCTCCCTTCCCTCTGTCTTCTGTGAGTTCCATCCCAGCCCACCCACCCCATCTGAATGCTGGTGGCCACCGAGAGCCCCGGGGGCAGGCTGGGGACCTCTGTGAGTGTGAGTGGCTGGGCCTGTTTGCCTGCCACCTGGGCTTGGGGGTATCCTGCATAGGCCCCTGTGGCAGGCTCCCTTGCTCCTAGGGGACACCGTGGCCCAGGTCACTCAAGTGCCCTGGCTTCTGGTTACCTGTTGTACATACCTCTGGGCCCTTCTTTGTCTTGGGGCCAGTGAAGTCCACAAGAGGGTGGAGCTAGGAGGTGGTGAGTGCAGAAAAGCGAAGCATGGGGGGGCGTCCCCTCCTCTCCCTCACTTGACCCATGGTCTATCTCCTTCTGTTCCAGTGGATCCCAGTCTCCCTCCGCATTTATTCCCAGATGCCAAGCCTCACTCACGCTGTCCATCAAACACCAGCCCTACTTCCCACCCCCTCCTCTTCCTCCCTCTGGTTTTCCTCCAGTCTCCCCAGTTTCCGTCCTTGCTGTGCCCTGCCACCCTGCCTCCCTGTCACTGGCCAGGGGGATGAATGCCTTTGGGGGTTGGGCAGGTGTGCTGGTGGCTGGAGCTGATTCCAGCTCCTGCTTCACACACCCCCAGGCTCTGGGCATTTGGTGGGGAGCTGGGGAGGATGCTTAGCGGAGGGGTGCAAATCACCCTGGGGCACTGCTGCATAGACCCAAGGGGTTTTAAAAGGAGGTATTTGGCTGTATATTTAAATTTTTTTAATTTCAGTGCTTTCCAACACAATTGCATTTAGCATCTCCAACATATCATAAGAATGTTAGACTATGCTATTGCCAAATAATTTTCATCAAAACTTCTTGAAACATACAGGGAATGATTCTGTGGAGTTTGTACTCCTTTTTGAACTTATTTGTGTGGTTTACAAACCACCCGCATCCTCTGTGTAGCAGGAGTCTGTGGGAGACTTCTGAGAATGCAGGTGTATTTGGAATTCTTCCGGAATTTTTCTGGTTATAAAAATTTATACATAGCGATGGTGCATCCAACACTGGAAACGGACTCCCCAAACTTGGGTTTAGTTTTAATCTAAGGAAGAATTGAAGAGCTGCGCCCACGTGAATGTGTGTAAGAGCATTCACTCGCTGTGGAAGCAGGGGAGATGCTGAATTTTAGGTACTTCATCACGAAAGCATCCAGGCAATTTTGGGGAGGGGGCTTGGAAAGCAGAGTCCTTGCCAAGTATCCAGCCAGCGAGTGGCGGGCAAGCATGTGCGCGGTAGACGCTCCTCTTCTCCCGTTCTGATTTCGCTCTTGCGTGCTTCTCTTTCTGCCGCGTGCTCCGCCTCCGTGCCCTTCCCTCTCACTTAAGAGGATCGCTCTGCCCACCTGAGCTAAGTATCTGCACAGTAAGTTCTTCTCCTCTTCTTTTTACTGATGTGTTGCCTTGCTACGAGAAAACACGGGCAGTGGGAGGTCCCCGGCTCCTTTCCTGTCCAGTGTCCCCCACCGTGCTGGGGGGGGGTTCCTGTTCCCTGACCTGCAGCACTGGGGAGTTGGGGTGGCTGGGTAAGGGGGACAGATGGGCTTCCCCGCCTGCTGTCCTCACTTCTCCAGCACGACCCAGTGTTGCCGATTGACATCTAGAGATATTCTTGGGGCAGCAAATGACAGTTGTCCAGGTAGTTTCTGGCCATTGTTTTCCTAGCTACACGATTTCAAGATGATTCATCCTTTAGCTCTTTATTTATGTCTGTTGACTCAAAAGGGATGAACAGAAATAAATTTTAGAAATATATAAGACATTAGAGCGATACTTTAGAATACCTATTTTTATTTCCTCTGTGTATTTGTTTATACTTCCACCTTCTTGTGTTTCCCCCTTAGAACCAGGTTTCTCTCTGACCCGTGTTTTAAAAATCTCAATTTCAGATAAGCTCCCTCTAAGCTCTGTATCTTTGTGTTATCATCTGCATTTTGTGGTTTTTAGTTTTCTTAGTTGGCTATGAGTGCCGCGTGGCAGCTTGGTGCAGGTTTGGTGATCAAATGCGGCAGAGCAGTTAGAGTCTCCCTCTCCGGGAATACTTCAGAAATGTCTGATGAGCCCAGGTTTGAGGGGATTGGTTGGGCTATCAGTATATTCTGCTCAAATCTGGGGCTCAAATCTGCTTCCTCCTAATCATGGCTCTGTGCTGGGATCCCTTGAGCTCCCCGAACATGAAAGGGTTCTCGGACCGCAGCCACCCTGCCGTGCCCTGGGACTCCAGACCCGTCCCTCCCTGCGACAGCCTCCCCTGTTCCCTCCCTGCCCTCCACCCTCTTGTAATCACGACTCTGCTTCCCAGATCCCACCCTGGGGACCCTCGGAGGCCGTGGTTGTGGGTGAGGTCCCAGTTTGCTCTCAAAGCCCAGGGGTACAAGTGAGGTAGACAGCTGCACTTGCCCGGGGGCAGGAACTCCCCTGTCAGCACAGGTAGCAGACTGGCTCAGAGTCAAGGTGACCACTGAACTGTGAGCTGCTGTATCATCAGTGCTTCCCAGGGAAAGGGAGCCAAGAGGTTACACAGTGTAAGGAATCAGCTCATGCAGTGGTGGGGCTGAAATGTGCAGGGCAGGTGGCAATGGACATAGAATTTCTTTAGATAAACTGGCACCATTTTATCTTAAATCCTTCAGCTGAACAGGCCAGGCCCACCTGCATTATCCAGTAATTCTCTCAGTGTCAGGGGTGTTTGGTTGAATACCTGAGTGCTGTGGCCAAGGTGACACAGAACATGGGCCATTTCAGTCATTAGTCAGGAGAGCCAAGGTGGACTCCAGGTAACTACCTTCCTGCAGCCAGTTGAGGATGCTGTCCTTCTGAGTGACCCTCACACTCTGCATGGAGTATGCCTGGGATCACTGAGCAAGCCTGTGGCTGCAGTTCCTCCACCTTTACTTGTCCCAGAGATCCTTGCGTGTAAGCAGACTTCACAGCTCGTGTTTAGACTGGGCTGACACCTCTGCCGGGTACGCTTCATGGCTGACAGCTGGGCCTCTGGCCTCAACCTGCCTTGGCCTCACCCCATGCCCCAGCATCCCTCTCTGTGGGTGCAGCTGTTCTGGAACCCTGCTGGAGTTGGTGCTGGAGGGGAGGCTCTGCTGCCTGAGCCTGGGAGGCTTCCGTCCATCAGCCGGCTTTCTGGTGCTCCTCCCCAGGGATCTGGATGTGGCCTTTGCTCCAGACTGCCACTCCTCAGGTTGGGGCCGTCATCCTCCATCCAGACTCAGCAGCACAGAAGGCCAGGCCGGGGACACGGGCTGCAGAGGCAGAGCCCTGGGCCCATTAGCCAGTGTGCTGCCTCATTCGTCAATACGGTTGCACCTCATTCCTGACAGGCTTCCGGGAGCAGCTGGGTTCATCTGTGGCAATGCATATCGAGTGCCAGGGGCCAATGTTGTCCCCAAGGAACCTCTGCCGAGTCAGGCTCAGGGAGCCTGTGGAAGTCCCACAAGCCACAGCACAGCTTCCACGAGGGCTCATCTGACACTGGACAGGGACATTTGGCAGAAGGGCAGAGTGCTGTGGAGGCCATGGGGGAGGCAGCAGGACAGGAAGCAGCCCAGACACGGGCGCCTCCGAGCCGTGCGCAGCCCCTGGCAACAGCCTGTTGTCCACCCCAAATCCCATCAGCGTGAGCGCTTGCCATCAGGGAGTTTAAAGAAGACATCGTTTGACTCCCTGGCCTCCCAACCTTCCGTGCAGGGTGAAAGTTCTTGATGATCCATCCTCCTGCGGCAAGAATTTGATGTGTGGCAGGTCATGCTGTTGTTTCCCTGACAAGGGCTGCAGCCGTCACTGGAAGGCATGAGAGAGACCCCATGCCTCTCTCTAGGTTCTGACTTTCCCTTAGCTCCTGGGGACCTGTACTTGTCCCCTTCGAGCCAGGTACCTGTGCCTGCAGGTGTGTCACTGTGCCTTCTGTCCCCACAGCCCTGTGTGTGCACAGAAGGATCTGACACAGCAGAAACTAGCCAAAGGGAAATGAAGACCTTGCCTGCCTCGCCCCTGTCTGGCCTGCCTTGGGGACACCTGTGCCTGGGCACTCTGAGCCCCAGGGAGGGCGCCTGCCCTGGGCTGGCGTCTCCGAGACCCCGTGCCTCGGGTGGCCCGGGCGGGCTGGAGTCTCTTCAGCAGTTGCTGGCTGATGAGCATGTCCCAGGGCTGAGACACCTGAGTCCCAGGTGGCTGCCCCACTGGTCACCTCTGCTGCACAGGATGCCGCGGGAGGCCCTGCAGGGTGTGTGGAGTCCATCTCAGGTCAGGTGCTCCCCTGGCCTCTCCTGGCTGTGTTCATTTCCTAGACCAGGACAGAGTGCCATGAATTGAGTTGTTCAAATAACAGAGGTCTATGTCTCTTAGTTGGAGGACAGAAGTCCGAGAGTGAAGCATCTGCAGGGCTGGCTCCTTTTGAGGCCTCGAGGGAGAATCTGTGCCAGCCTCCCGGGCTCCTGGGGTTCCCTGGTGCTCTTGAGCCTTCCCCAGCTGCAGATGCATTGCCCACAGCCTCCACCTCCATCTTTACACAGCGTCTCCCTGTGTCTGCACATGGTCTTCCCCTGTGTGTCTGTCTGTGTCCAAACTTCCCCATTTGGGAAATACCAGGCTGATTGGATCATTTCCACCCAGTGGCCTCTCTGTAATTTGATTGCGTCTGTGAAGACGCTCTCTGTAAACAAGGGGTCACGCCCTGAGGTCCTGAGGGTACGGAGTTCATGTGTGGACTTTGGAAGGACACTGTTCGCTCCTCGGGGCCTGGCTCAGCCCCCAGGCCAAATTCCATTGCAGGGACAGTCCTCTGGGCAGAGACCCTCCTGCTGGGGGTTGACACAGGGCGCAGATGGGTTGGCTCCCTTCCCCAGGTTTCACTACCCCTAGGGCCCTCAGGACCCTCTCCTATGATTGTGTTCTGAATGTGGGGGCCAGTGCATCCCAGGTTGACACCGCAGCAGTTCCTCTAGGATGGAAAGGTAACCTCGTGGGGGGTCCCCTGCCTGGGAGCACGCACTGTGCCCAGCACCTGCCGGTCCATACCCAGGAGATTCAGCCTGCCAGCAGAACCTGGAGCTGTGTCCCCTTGCACATGGCTACCTGGCCATCCTGACATCCTCCTCGGTGCTCCTTCAGACTGGTTACCTTTTCCAGGGATGAGAATCTGTCTGCGAGCTGGCCCCCACCCCCAAAAAGACTAACAACTTTCATATGGCTTGGTCACATAAGCTGTGTGTATAAATATATATTAAATACGTAAATATGTAATTATATATACATGCACACAGTAGATCTGGAATTACATTAAAAAAAATCTTGTCCCTCCCCAAAGAACAAATATTCAATTCTTGAAAAAGTGAACACCTCTGTTCTCGGGGTCCTTGATCTGGTTCCATGCACATGACCATCCTGGGCATACAGCACTGAGCTGCCCTTTACACCCTCCTGAGTGATGGTGGGCCCAAGGCCCCAGGGCCTGGGGTGACAAGCCCCTGGTGTGTCTGGCTTGGCTGGAAGGCCACTGCTGTGAATGTCCTCCCTTGTGGTCCAGGCACCCTACAGATCCTCTCCTTGCATCTTGAAAGCTGGCTGCCCAAGAGCCAGGTGACAGTATCTTCTCAAGCCAGCAGCTGGCAGGCCCTTCCTCAGAGGCACCCAGCGCCCTTTCTTTCTCCCCTTGGACTGGTCCTTTGGGTTCACCGCAGCCCCTGATGGCCCTGTGCTTCCCTCTTGCAGGAGGAGTTTTAAGGAGGGGTGCCAAGCTGTTTTTCCGCCGTCGGCACCCGCAGAAAGACCCGAGCATGAGCCAGTCACACAACGACCTCGTGTTCCTGCAGCAGCCCGAGGGCCCCCGGAAGAAGGGGGCGACCCTCACCCGGCTGCTGAACAAGAAGCTGCTGTCCAGGCACCGGGGCAAGAATGCTGCGGACGGGGCCCCCCTGGAGCCCAGCACCTAGGCTGCCCGCACCGCCTCAGCTGGAGGAAGAGTGTGGCCCCGCCAGACGCCCACCTCTCGAGCTTGGCTTTGTCCCAACAATCCCGTCTTTTGAAGGGAAAAAGCAATGTGAGCCACCAGCCAGGCGGCTTCCCCAAAGGGGACTGCAAAGCCACCAGAGCCCCAGTGGGCCCGGAGACCTTGCCCACGCGCTGAGATGAACTTTTGGGAGGAGATTCCTGGGAGTGAGACCCCACGCTCAGGCAGACCTGGGAGGGCAGGCTGGGGACCTGACTTTGCCCCACCAGCCCTTGAGCAGGGTTGTTTGGGGCCCTTGCTGGACCATGTCACGGGGAGGAGGCAGCCCTAGGGGCTGACACCATCAATGGAATGGATGGGTCACCTCTCCTAATTTGCTGCTTAGAATTAAAAAGTACACCTGGTCCTGAGGACAGGGAAGTGGAGCAGGGTCAGGATTGTGGATGAACATGGAAATTGTGCCGCAGTTGATAGAATGCTCCAAGAAGTCTCCAAGGCCTTTGCCTTCGAGCACTTAGGCACCTGAGCACTTAGGCAAACACTAAGCATGTCCCACGCACACTACACCCAACTCTTCCCCACGTCTACTCGGAGCCTGCCTGCCAGTGGCCATGAGGAAACGAGGCTGGCATGGTTCTTCATCCTCTGGCCGAAGCTCAGAAGGCCCTGGAGCAGTCCACGAGCAGGCTTCCTTTCTGTCTGGCACGCTCACTAGACAAGGGCGTGGCAAGCCCGACCCAGGAAGTCAGGAGCGATGAGTGACAGGTCGTGGAACATGGTAGCCCCACCCCTGCCACACACATACACAGTTTTTGCCAAATATTGCCCACAGCCAAAAAAAAGTACGTGCAGGGCACAAGAGGAAGTTATTTTGCATCTCAGGGGTCAGAACTAGGAAAGGAAATTTAATAAGAAATGGGCCAAATGTGTAAGATTCTTTTCATGGGCTCTTTAGAATCTTGCTGTGATCAGGATTCCTGGCCACATTTGGGGGCATCCTTGTTCTGGTTTCCAGTGGGAAAAACCAATAAGCTTGGCACATACTTTTAATGCCCCTGTCCCTAGCAAACCTCTTTCCTCACCAGTACACCTGTCTACTTTGGGTCATTCACAGTTTTCCCGTTGGAGGTGCTTGTTAAAGAGTGATCGTCATTGGGGTGACCTATTTTAGCCATTTAATTGGTGTTTTTCCAATTGGATTGAAAAGGCTGATGTGAACAGAGGGGAGAGTGGGTGCGCACCTTCCAAGTGCTCCTGTTAATCCTTCAACGTGTACTTCAGGGGCACAGAGCCACGGAGGAACAAAACCCTTTACGAGAGCCAAAACTGAAGGAATTTTTTTCTTTCCTATATTTCAGGGAGAGATACAAAAGCTACACTGATAATTTCACTTTCCAATGCACATCAAAAGATTCTTACGTGTTCCAGGAATTATCAAACGACTTTTAACCATGACTCGTTTTTAAAGATGGCGTTTTGAATCCTTAGCACTGTAAAGTTCCAAAATATATGAATAGCACGTTAGTCCCCAAAGTCAGTAATGGCTACTAGCTTTTGGGAATGGAAGGTCACTTAAATGCTTTATTTTAGTTGAAGTGTTGCTGTTTGTCATGTGATGGTCAGAACCTATGATATTTGGGAATCAATTCTAAGAGGATGTTATGTATCAGAATTTCAGACTCCAATCAGAAACTTTGGTGTACATCTTATCTAAAATGCTCAATGCCATAAGTGTTTCATGGTTTCTTTTTATTAATTTTGAATATTTGAATAGACTTAATGATCAAATGATCCTAATCTGAAAATCCAAAATCTGAAATGCCTGGAAATTAGAATTTTTGAGCTCCTTAAAACTTTAAAAGTTTCAGATTTTGGATTTTTGGATTAGGGATGCTCAACCTATACAGTTTTTTATTTTTATGTTTTCTTATCTGTTTGGTTTTGGAATTCAGGTGGGCTCAATTAAAAAAATAGGAAAAAGTTTTCACCATCGCATTCCCAGCTCAACCCCATGAGTCTTGTGTGGCTGTTTAAGAACGGGTCAGGGCCACTTCCTGAGGCTGCACCCTTGCTGTCTTTCTCAAGTCACAGAGAATACTACTGCAGCAGAGGGGACGCGTGTGTGGGGTGGCTCCCTGAGCAAAGGGCCGTGTCAATACTGTGAAGCTCCCTTCCAAGCCGTTCATCCAGGTCTGCTTTATTTTCTATTTTTAGCAGTGTGGGGTATTTATGTTGAACTGAATGTCCTGTGGTCAAGAAGACTAGGATTGAACACCTGACGCTGGTGGCCGTCATGTGGCAACCCCTAGTCTCAGCTACGGATTCTGTGGTGAGGGCCTCTACTTCTTGTCTTGATGGGATTTCTTGATGGCATTAGGTACCAATGCATCTCCCACGTGGCATGTTAAATGAGCCCTTGTGAGCGTGGTGCCGGAGTGGGCCTGCGTCTTGAGCAGGCGCTCATGCTGGTCTCTGTGAGTGGGCCAGCCTCTCCTTCCTTGGCTTGAGGATGAGCCCATGCCTGTTGTGGAGGGACAGCGTGCGTGTGTTAATGTAGCAATAACACAGTTAGCCTCTGCCCCGCTGAAAGACTGCTGTGACAAAGCATTGACAGAGCACTTTATAAGTCCAGTTTCAAGTTTAAGTTCAAGACCAGCCCTTGGTTCACTGGCTACTTGGCCAGTTGCTGCCAACAAATTACAAATGAGGTGCCCGTCTGATTTTGCTTGGGTTTCACTGGCCACATCTATAGAAGAGTTGCAAATTTTCTTGAGCAGAAAGAAAAGATCAATTTACATTGCTGTCACCCAAAGTGGGTATTTTCTGGGTAATAAATGTGAGGCTCTTGACCTTGAACCCATCTTGGCCTTAATGGACGTTATAGTTAGAACATGTGTCTGTCAGGCAGCCTCAGGACTGACCCTCATGCCAGCCCTTTTCTGTGCAGTCCCAGCTGGCCAAGTGACTACCGAAGCAACGCCTAACCCTGTGAAATCAGCTCAGTTTATCTCTGGCTCACTGTCCCCAGCATTCCTGTCCTACATGCTGGGAGGCATCGGAGGCCGCTGCACCTGCCTGGTTCACTCTGCTGACGTCGGTCAGCAATGCTCCCAAGCATGGGGGCGCACAGTCTGTGGTTTGTCCCCCACATCACCTCAAGCCTACAGTTTAAAACGAGAAGGACATGAAAGGTTTCCCAGGTGTGTGGAAAGGTCTGGTGTGGTGTTGAGTGGGGTGGTTGACACCATAGTGATGATTGTATTCCTCAAAAGCACTTTATGGACAGGTGCCGGCCGGTATGGGCCCAGGACCTTGGCTCCAGGCAGTTTCCTCTGAAGAACTTGTGGATAGACCTTGAATGATCTTTGGAAGAAATAAATGTGCACATGGAACTCCATACACTGAGTGTTTCTGGGGTTTTCTGTTTGTTTTTGCGGAGTCCTGTGCTGTCTCAGGGGTCCCCTTCTCTAAGGGTCTCTGGATTACACGCTTCCTTTGTTCGTCCTGTGACTAATCAAGTCCAGCGGACTGAAAGAGAGGCAGGCATCACCTCTTGTCCGCTTCATCCTTAGTTCTTGGCAAAGGACTTTGCTCTGTTTCCCACATGATGTTTAAGCCACGGAGCGTCAGTCTAGGCCTGAGGCTAAAAGCATTTTCCTGGGTTCCCTTGGAGGGGTGGTGTGGGGGAGCACATTTGGGGAGTGATGCAGGGTGCACAGGTGCAGCTGCGGGAGCAAACAGGAAGGGTGACGGCATCTGGAGGCGTGTGTCAGGTTGTTGTCACCTGTGGTGGCTTCTATGGGCCCCAGGGGACCTGGAAAGACCTGAGGAGCACTGTCCACTCAGTGATGAAGGCACAGACTCTCATCTTCCTTGGACTCGTGTTTATAACAAGTAGGTGCAGTGGGCAGGTGCCAGCTCAGCCTTGGGGCCTGGCAGCAGTTTCTGGGATGGGGCAGTGGAGCCTGGCATGGTCACAGACCTGTCTTGCACAGGCATCTCATCCCTCCATGGTCACCGTTCTGTGGTTTCCTTCTGTCTCATTCATCCTGCAGTGCCCCCATGCTCAAGCACTTGGGGAGGTTACCAGGGGACCCCAGGCCCTGCCCTTCCTCTCAGCTGTCCTGTTCCTGCTGCTTGCCTGTGGGGCAGTACACAAGGTGGCTGCTGGCCCTGGTCCTTCAGGTGTGGCTCTGTCACTTGGGAGCAAAAGCCCAGGCACAGCTTTCCAGCGAGGCTCCTTTACCATGGGAAGAGGGCCTGGGCCTCAGTGGACTCGCACACCCAGCTCCAACTCCAGATTCGTGGCTCGCTGCACCGGGCTGGTGGTGCCCTCAGTGCCTGGGGTGGGAATTGCAGAGCTCTAGGGGGCTGAGTGTTGGAGGTCAGCTTTGTGCTAACTGCCCAGGAGGCTGTGCTGAGATGTGGTGTCCAACTGTCCTAACTTCTCTGCGTGCCAGCCTGATCTGCTGATCACCACCAGGTGAACACTGTGTTTCTGTCAATCCATCAACACTGCCTAGAATAACCCATTCCAGCCACTTTGGGCTTTCCAGATATACACCCTTGCCCCCAGCAGTCACCCCTCACTGTCCCACTGGTCTGACCAGGACCCCGCCCTGCCTTTTCAAGTGGCTTGGCCACCACAGGTCCCCAGGGCACCTGCCTGCCGTTGCTCAGTCCCCTCCTGCAGGCTGTGCTGCCCACGCCTCATCTCTTCCCCTTGTTCACTGGCAAGAACGTTGGTTCCTGTGCCCCCCAGGCTTAGCACAGCCAGTGCCAGCCTCATAGAGACAGATTTCCATCAGGAACTCTGTGACACAGAAGCCTGCCTTCCACCTGTCCTTCCTGCTCACCAGTACCCCATGTCCCAGGCAGGGACCTCAGGCACCCCACAGTACAGGGTGCTGTGTCCCCATCAGCAAGCACTTGACGATAGAATGCAGGGTGGATGACTCTGTGCAGGGACTGTCCTAGAGGTACTGAGGCCAGACCCTCCTTTCCAGGGCTTTCATGCTATGAACACAGCTCACCCTGGCCACAGTGGACACCCTGCGTTGACAGATATTTTGAACTAGGGGCCACTTGCTTAGTTAGGTATGTTGATGCTGGTACCCTCACCAGAGGGTACCAGCTGGTGCTCATCACTGCCCCAATGGGTGGCCACTGCAATAAGCCCTGGGGACACAGGGACTTACATCCTGGCTGGGCAGGGAGCACAGCTTTTATAGAAAAGTTGAAGGAAGACAAGGCCATAAGAGTAGCTGATGCCCGCTGAACACTGGCTACATGCCAGGAGTTTTCAGAATGCTTTGTATGTGGTGACTCGTATTTCCTTTGGAATAACTCCATCAATTACGATCAACCTCAGCTTTACAGATTAGGGAACTGAGGCACACAGTTAAGTAACTTGCTCAAGCTCATGGAGCTGAGAGGTGCAGCATCTGTTTGAGCCCAGGCTGCATGGTGGGGAAACCAGGCCCAGAGCCCAGACTCCCTAACTCTGCCTGTGTCCAGAGCAGAGATGAGAGACGATGGCCCTCGGTGGTCTTTTCCACCCTTTAATGTGGCCTGTGATGGGTGAGAACAGCACAAAGTGAAATGCCATGTTTTGCACATAGTGGGAATTTGCTTATTTGCTGATTAGGCTTCCCACTTTATCTGTAGAAAAATTAGCCAGATTAAAAATAAAAAAGTCAGGGGAGAGGTGACTACAGATGTCCATAATGCCTTGAACTGAAGGACTTTTACATTTCAATTAAGAAAACCAGAGCTCATGAGGCAAGTTGGGAAAGCAGGCTGCAGTCAGGGAACCCCAGTGCTGTGGCACAGCCCTCAGGGGCAGTGCCCTCAGGCTGATGGGAAAGCACTTTGTTTCTCAAGAATCCTCAATTTGTTTGTTTTTTAATAGAGAGAGGAAGAGAGAAAGAGGAAATCAATTTTTATGTATTTTTTCATCTTGTTCCTGTTTCTCCAACACTTAGTTGTGTACATGGTGCTGGGGTTCAAGCCTCACACATGCCGCAAGCCTCCACTCCAGCCCCTTCCACTTGGTTTTTAAAATTCCAAACCACCCATACTCATGACACTCACCTGGGCTCACCAGTTTTGCCATGTCCACTGTCATCGCCCTCCCTGTGTCCGTCACATGGCCACCTGGCCACCTGTACACCCTTCATCATCTGAGGCTGTGTGGAGGCATTGTGATGTTTCACCCTCAACCCTGAAGCCCACAAAGCCACCCTGCTGTCACACACTGAGGACAGTGGTCACCAGGAAGTCCACCTTGCATGCAGCCCTGCCACCCAGCACTGAGGACAGTGGTCACCCAGAAGTCCACCTTGCATGCAGCCCTGCCCCCCAGCACTGAGGACAGTGGTCACCCGGAAGTCCACCTTGCATGAGCACACCCAGATTTCCTCATTCACCTGCAAGGACACACTTTACAGTTAGTTGGTTCTTCCTTTTTTCTGCCCATGATTCAAAGATTATGCACTGCTTTGATGTTCATAATGAAAAGTTGAGCACTTTCCCCCCTAACTTTGGAATTTAGGATATAAATTGGCCTTAGAATTATTTCCAGGCTTTATTGAAGAAACGTCCTAAACACAGAATTTTCTTGGCAATGCAGTGGCTGTTGTGGGCATGGGTCCCAGTCTCACGCTGTGGGTTGTGATGAAACGGCCAAGGGTGGGCTGAGGTGTGTTGTAGCCAGCTTTTCTGTCACTATGACCAAAAGACCAGACGAGAATAATGTGCAGGGGAAGTTTGCTTCAGTTCTGAACAAAGGTTCAGAGGTTCAGTCCACCCTTGGCCAACTCCATTGTTCTGGGTCCAAGTGAGGCGGCACATCATGGCCCAAGGGTGTGGAGGAGAGCTGCCTAGGACATGGCCACCAGGAAGCAAAGAGGAGCTCAGTTCACCAGTGACAAAACATGAACACACCCCCAGTGACCTACTTCCTCTAGCCACATGTCACCTCCTACGCTTATAATCCATTAGGAGATTAATCCATAGATGAGGCCACACCTCTCATAATCCAATCATTGCAACTCTGAAAATTCTTGTGTCCTCACACATGAGCTTCTGGGGGACACCTCCTATTTAAGCCACAGCATTCTGGCCCTACCCCTGAAAGCTCATGCCCATCTGCAAAATACATGCAAAATGCATTTAGTCCGTTTCCAGGAGTCCGCATAGTCTTATGGTTCTACTGTTGTCCAAAAGTCCAAGTCCAAATCTCAGCCAAGACTCAAGGCAAACTCAGGGATGTGGTCCCCTACCAAGATCAAAACCAAGTCACACAGATCCAATATGTGTAGGCACAGAGAAACATGCCATTCCACAAGGGAAAAACAGAGGCAGAGAAAGGAATGGGATCAAAGCAAGGCTGAACTCCAGCTGAGCCAACAAGGCCTGTCCTGCTGCGCCCAGCATCTGGGGCACGTAGCATGGTGATGTTCTCGCCACAGGCCTTGCTGGTTACAGCCCACACGGCCCCTCTCAGCTTAGCTCTGCTCAATGCCTGCAGCTTTCCCCGGCGGAAGTACCATGTTCCTAGCATCTCAATCTTGGGGGGTCTCCGCTGCAGCGTTGGCTCCCTTCTCAGATCTTCAGGCATTGCCCTCTCAGGGCTGCCCACAGGCCTCCGACCCTGCTAACACTTTGCCTTTGAAATCTCAGTGGGAGCCTCCATGACCCCCACACTCCAGCATCCTTCCTTCCCGCAGAGCCAGCACCACGTGGCTGATGCCAAGGCTGCCACCTTCCTGAGCTACGGAGGTGAGCTTCCTGGGACCATATTTGCAGCAGCCTCTAAAAGCCTAGGCAGCTGAACATGGTAAAAACAGAACAAAACAAAACTTCCTAGAAACTCTTGTGCAAGCAGGGTGCCCCCACGGTCTCTTCTGAAAGGAATTTTTACTTTTACAACCTGGAGAAGGAGATGGGCATGGTCTCACCAATTCCTGAAAGGCCCTCAAGCCATTTCCTATTACTTCTGGGTAAAGTACTTAGCATTCCTTTTGAGGTTGTAGTCTCTTTAACAACCACACCTTCCTTAGCCTCTGTTTTACTCACACTTTTCTGGCCAAACTGCAAGTTTTTAAATCTTTCTGTTCCAATTTTTGCTCCCAATTATTATGGTAAACTTGGCTAAAATCCACCAGCAATACCCATGCTATCTGAATACTGTGCTGACTTTAAATTCCCTCTGTGAGATCAATTATTACATCACCTTTAAATGCAGCCTCACAAAAAGTCTCAGGACATGGGCAAAATGTAGATAACTTCTTTGCCAGAATATAACATGAATGGCATCTAATCCGATTTCAGAGACCTCTCCTAGAAACCTCACTCTGTACAGTCCCGTGAGCATTCAGGTCTTCTGAACTCCCCCTGAATCATCCACGAAGCTCTGCCTACAACATTGTAAAGCTTTTCCAGCTCACCTCTAAACTCTTCAACACCTCTCCCCGCAGGCTGCACAAACCAGCTCCAAATGTTTTTTGAACCACATTGGTCATATTAGTCACAGCAACAACCCCACTTCTAGGTACCATTGCTATGACAAGAACAACACGTAGGACAAGTTTATTTTGGCTCATGGCTTCCGAGGTCCCGTCCATGATCACCGAACTCTATAGCTCTGGGCCTAAGGTGAGGCAAAATGTCAGCAGAGGAAAGCAGCTTGGGACACGGCAACCAGGAAGCAGAGAGGGCTCTGCTCACCGTGGACGAAATATAAGCCCCAAAGGCACAGCCCCGGTGACCTACTTCCTACCTGTGACCCACACCCTACCTGTGCGCCCTTACCATCCAGTTAATCCATCTCTGGATTCATGCATGTTGGCCTGCATCTCTCCTAATCACCCGGCTCCAGAGATTCCTGCATTGTCTCACCGGAGTCTTTTTTGGGTTTTTTTGGTGGGGGACACCTCATATCTAAACCACAACAAGCTCTTTCGTTACTCTCTGTCTTTTACTCTTAATATGACCTGTCACTTTCTGCAAACCCCCTGCTTGGTCATGCACTTCGGTTCCTATCTCGTGTGTAGAGGCCCCCTGAACTGGCCTCAGTGCATGTGGGGATGGTGGGGTGACATCAGCTATAGGCGTGTGGAGCAGGGATGGGAAGAGATGGCAGTGGGAACCACTTGAGTTGGAGGGTGGAGGGACAGAAGGCAGCTGGCGGGAGGTGGAATGACATTGCTTGGTAGGGTGTGGGCAGGGCAGCAGGGAGGGTGGACAGGCGGGATGATCTGTCCTGGGTGGGCTTCCTGTAGAACAACTGGGAAGCCTGTAGGATGTTGGGGTAAGGGAATGCAGGTGGGGAGCCCACGGAAAAACACCTCCCCTCTGGCTACTTGGCCTTGCACCCTATGGACTGCCCAGGTACGCCCAGCCCTTCCTCCCAATGGCATTTAGTTACGACTAACCTTACACATGGGCCACTACAGTCAATCCTACAGGCAAGCTGCCCTCGGAATTGCTGGACAAACTGCCTGATCCCACCGGCACAGGATCACAGAGCTGGGTTCTCCATGGTCCCTTCAAAGTAATGCTATTTTTTTTCTTTGCTAACCAAATAAAAATCATCTCACTGCAATCTTGTTTTTTCCCTTGTTACAGATACTGTAGATAAATAACTCCTCAAATGCTTAAGAGATGTTGTACTTTCTTTTTTAAAATGATTTTTGAGGGAGAGAGAGAGAGGGAAAGAATCAATTTTATTTTTTCATTTGGACTTTGTTTTTCTGACACTTAGTTCTGTATGTGGCGTTGGGGTTCAAACTCCAGGTCCTCGTGAATGCCAGGCAAGGGCTGTAATTGCTGAGCCACTGCTCCAGCCCCTGTACCTTCCTTTTGTGAGTTACTCATATATTTTGCTCATTTTTCCACTGGGTTATTTTTTCTTATGATTCCTAAGACCTCACATATATGGAAAAGAAGTCTTTTGTGGGATCAGTTTCAAATAGTTTCCTCCAGTTCATCCTCCTGTTCTTAATGGAAGTTTTGGTAGGCAGAATGAGTGATAGGGAGAGCCCAGGATGATTAAGAGAGCTCTGGAGTCCCTTCTAGTTCCAGTAATTTTGTGATTGCACCTTTTACTTTTAGGGCAGGCCTCGTGCATGCCAGTCAAATTCTCTAGCACTGAGCTACACCCTGTCTTTTTATTTTGAACAGGGTCTTGTTAAGTTGTCCAGGCTGGCCTGGAACTTGTGATCCTCCAGTCTCAGGCTCCCAGTTGCTGGGGTCACAGGAACAGTGACCGCACATGTACTTGGAGTAGGTGAAGAGTCCCTACTCTTCAGAGGTGGCAAGCAGCAGTGCAAAGCTGCTCCCAAGGCGGTCACTGTCACAGAGTGGAGTCCCTGGGCTGACTCACAGGGCTCTGCTCCTGCCCTGCTGGGGCTCTGTACTCCCCAACTTGTTAAGTGCCAAATGCTTAGGAAATCAAACAGAAAGACTGCTGGGAATACTAACACCCCAGAACTCAGAAATCACACAGGTGGGCACCCCCAGTCCTGCTCTCGAGGGAAACTCCACCCCCTCCATCATCAAGAGTAGATTTCCATCCAGCCCTCCAGAAAAGGAGTGGCACCTCTAGGGGCCACCAGGTGTCTTGTCCCTTCCAGTCCCAGAGCTCCAAGGCTGGCTACAAGTTCCTCCTGCTCCCTGGTTCACACCTACTCTCCCACAATGCCCTACCCACCAGTAGAAGCCCCTTCCATGTTGACTGCTGCAATCGTGGCTCCACTTCCACGCTGCCCCCACAAGCACTCCATGGTCCCCATCCACACTGCCCTCACCCCCAATCCCTTGTCCACACTAACAGCTCACAGCTCCCACCTCTGCGTTGCCACCACAAGCGCCCCCTGGTCCCCTGTCCAGGCTGCTCACTCCCATGGGCCCAGTCCACCCCTCCAGCAGGCAGCACCCTTCTGGCCATGCAGCCACCACAAGCCCCTCCTGCCCTCCTCCACACCAGCAGCTCCCCCATCCACTGGGCTTACTCTCTCAGCTTCCTCCACTCCCTGCCTCGGGCCACAAGGGCCCCCTGGTCCCTGGTCCCCGATCCTGCCACAGGCTCTTTCTGCCCCCAGTCCCCAGGGCTCACTCTCCTGATAGTCCCTCCCACCACGGTCTCCACAAGCGCCTCCCCTGTCCACAGGGCTCATTCTCCCGGCTCCCCAAGTACTAGGACCATCACAAGCCCCCAGTCTCCCGTCCAAGCCACCGCTCCCCCTAGTCCCAGTCTACCTCGCCTGCTCCCCAAGGCTCGCGTCCACGCCGCCCACTCCCGATAGTCCCAGTCCACGCAGCCTGCTCCCCCAGACTCCCGTCCAGGCCACCCGCTCCCCCAGGCTCCCGTCCACGCCACCCGCGCCGCCCACGCCCCGTCCATGCCGCCCGCTCCCCCAGGTCCCGTTCATGCTGCCCACTCCCCGTAGTCCCAGTCCACGCCGCCTGCTCCCCGTGGTCCCGGTCCACGTCGCCTGCTCCCCGTGGTCCCGGTCCACGTCGCCCGCTCCCCACGGCCCCCTTCCGCGCCGCCGGCTCCGCGATCCACCCGCCGCCCGTCCCCGCGTCCCCGCGCCCCCGCCGCGCCCCGCCCCGCCCGCCAGCCGCGCACTACAACTCCCACGATGCCGCGCCACCGCCCCCCCGGCTTCCGGTACTGCGCAGTTTCCGGAGCGGATCGCAACCCGGAGTCTGGATCCGATCCCGCTCTGCACGTTCCAAAGGCAGGTAAAGCCCCGGGCCCGGCCCGCCGCTCGCCCCGGCGCGCGCCCCCGGCCCGGCCCGCGCCGCCCGCCCGCCGTCGCCCCGCGCCGTGCCCGCCCGCCGCCCGCGCCCGCCCCGGTCCAGCCGCCATGCCGACTGTTCTTTGTTACATTCGCCGGCCGCGGGCGCCGTGGGCGATCGGAGTCAAAACCCGGCTGGATTTCCGGAGCCGCTCCGGGATCGCCCTGCGCGCCCGCCCGCCCGCAGCCCGCCGGGTCCCGCCGCCGCGGGCGCTCCGGGCCGTCCGGGCCCGCCGCCCAGTGGGAGGCCCGCGCCCGCGCCCTCGGCCCCGCCGCCCCGGGCGGCCCACCACCCACGGCCCGGCCCACAGCCCTCCGCGCCGCCAGGCCCGCGCCCACGCACGCGCCCCGTGCCGGGCCTGGCCGCAGCCTTTCGCCCAGCGCCCGCACCCGGCCCGGCGCCTCCCGACTCGCGCCCCGCCCGGCCAGGCCCACCATCCCGGTGTGGGTCCTGGGCTGCGGCCAGGCCCCGACCTCGCAAAAGCGCCCGCACCGGGCCCAGCGGCGGGGGGGTCTCTGCGGCCCTCGACCCGCCCCGCCGATGGCCTCCCGGATGTCCTCTCCTGGTCCTGGGGGGGGGGGGCACAGCTCCTGGGGACGCAGGGAAGCGCGCCCCCCTCCCCGCCGGAACCCCGACTTCTTGGTTTTAGAAAAGCAGTGGTCTGGCTTGGCTTCTCCAGGCCTCTTCGCCCAATAAACCTTTTGGTGACAGGGAAGGGCCTGAAAGAGACAGGCCCCAGGTGCCCAAGGTGGACAGGCCGGGGAGGCCCCTGCGTCCTCCTGAGTTGAGCACACAGCCTTGGAGCACTACTCACTGGTGGCTGGTTACATGCACCAAGCCCTGGGGGTAGTCCCAGGAAGGCGTTTTCACGCTAGCTGTCCCCCCTCCTCAAAGGGAGTGTAAAGTGGTGGAAGTCAGTGTGTCCAGAGGCTGAGGGCCCCTGTCTGTGCTTAGAAGCTGTCAACATTGGTTGAAGCCATTCCTAAAGCTCTAGTGTCACCAGGGTGGGGACCCCACTGGGACTTCCACAGCATTGTAGAGTGAAGAGTGAGGGAGCATCTGGCTTTGTGACACATCTCCAAAGGCAGCTGTGATGGTGCTTCCTAAGGTGGTGGCAGATGTAAACACTCGTGGCGAGTGTCCTGGCCCCCACGTGCACACCATGACTGGAATGTGAAACCTGAACGTGTTCACCTTCTCCACATTTTCACAGCTCCTCTCTGCTTTCCCGGTTTCCTTGAAATCACGGCCTCACAGTGAATCCTTAAGAAATAGGGCAATAGTTTGGATTTGAAAAGGGAAAAACACAGAATTTTCTCATTTCTCTTCTTATATCTGTCATTCCTACCTTGCACCAAAATTACCAGGAAAGAAAATGTGAATATGTTCAGCTTTCAAGGCAGATGTGATAATTATTTCTCCAGAACACAAATTTTAAAAAGCAGCCACAGTTGCTCAGAATAATTGGAGAACAAACTCCGCTCACTTGGGATGTAGCTGTGATTTTTCCAGTGTCCTCTCTACAAAGGCTGCTTTACAGACTTGAGATTGAAAATGGTGCTGTGGTTGTGCACAGTGACTAAGAGCTCCTCAGCCTTGGGTTCTTGTTTGCAAAGCGTGGGAGCCTCCTGACCAGGTCACCCTGCCGTGTTCTGTGCAGGCTCATTGATTTGGCCACCTGTTCCCTTGCTAAATTGGTCCTGAATGACACTTCCATGTGCCCAGCATTGAGGTGAACAGAGAGCCCGACAGACCCAAGTTCAGGCAGGTGGGGAGGTAGTGTTGACAACAAGCAGAAGTATTCGGTGAGATGGTGACAAGGGCTCAGAGCCTCCCGGTAGAGATCTGGGTGAGCTTTACCACAGAGATACCTGGCAAGTGCACAGGCCGTGGGTGGGAACAAGCTTTGGGTCTGCAGGATGGGACAGGCCAGTGTCGTCCACGGCAGAGGAGGCAGCAGGTCCTTGCACCACAAGGATGCCCTTGGTGGCTTTGAGCAGGACTGGGGCAGGGTCTCTGTCTTTAGAGATGACCTGGCAGCTGCTGAGTATCACAAGAATCCAGGCCCAACACAATTTCACTCAAACAGATGTAGGCAGAGGGGAGCCCAGGGGAGGGAGCTGCCCTGGTTTGGTGAGGATGGTGTGCAGTTGGCCAGGGCAGGGGATATGGGTGGGTCCTGGGGAGTGGGCTGTAAGGGGACTTCAGGGTCCCCAAAGGCCAGGCATTCTCGGACTGTCCTGTGTGTGGGGAAGTCCTTGCCTAGACTGAGAGCCATGGGCCATGGCCAGTCCTGAACTTCCCAGTCCTCCAAGAAATCCCTACTGAGGCAGGGCCTCCTCTTCTAGCAGCATAGGAGACTGTCATGGTGTGGGCTGGTGGTCCAGCCACTGTGAGGCTGTGGGAGTGACTCCCATGTGGGTGACGGACTCTGGGCAGCGTGAAGGAGTCCTGCAGGTCCAGTGCAGGAGGTGCGTGCTGTCCCGGCACTGTCATCAGGACTTCAGGCTCCTGGCTCAGGAGGGCAGAAATGAGGCCCCGCTGTGTAGTCCTCCACACTATCTCCTCACTTGTGCACGGGGCTGCAGGCGCTGGCTTGCAGGAAAGGAGAGCGGCAGAGGGAACACTCGTCCATAGCAGGACTGGTGTGAATGCCCCATCCACGTATGGCTTTCTGTGAGGTGACCATTTCTCAAAACGTGGATGATATTTGTGCTATCAGTGGTTACAGCCAGCACCGCCTGCGATCCCGCAGGATCCAGGCCAGTGTGACTTACAGGTGCTTAGTGTTACAGAAGGTCACAGTGGGCGTCAGCAGAGGAATTTCAAGCACAAATACGTGATGCTGGCTTCCGTTCTGCAGTGGTGGAAGCAGGACTGGATGGGGATGAAACGTAGTCAACTTTGTGGTTAAGGATGGGTTCGTTCCTGCCTTCTGTCAACAGCAGGCCATGCCATCATAGGCATAGATTTTAATAGATTTACAAAAGTGACATAACGGTTTTATTTTAGAAAGTCAATATTTAGAAAGTCAAATTATGTCCCTTGTAGCTCTTAAAACTTTGGTTAGACAGGGCCAGCTGTCAGCCAAATGCAGGAAATAGCTTTTGAGAAGATGCTCGTGGAAAGAGGTAGAGGTTGCTGCCCCTGGTACCAGGCATCAAGAGGCTGTGGAGATAAAGCATGGGCCTGGGAAGGGCCAAGGGCTATGCCAGGGAGCAGGCTTTGGGCCAGGTCCAGAGGAAGGGAAGACCAAGGAGTCAGCCTGGGTTGTCCCTCCAAGTAGGCACTGGATGCTGGACAGAGGTGCAGACAGCATCTGGTGAGAGGGAGGGCGACTCGGGAGGCGTTTCCTGAAGAAAGATGTCCCAGAGGGCGTGGGCGACTCGCTGCCAGGAGTAGACAGTAGACGGAGGAGGGCAGGACAGGAGGAAGGGTCTCAACGGGAGCTCTCTGGTGGAGCCAGAGCTGATGGAGTGGAATGGTACGTCTTCCCACTGGAGCTGGAGGCCAGGAAGCCTGCCGCTCTGCTCAGGACCTCGGCACAGGAACAGAGAAATGGAGATCCATGTAGGGAAGGGGACCTTCAGGCGCACGCAGTTTCCATGCTGAGCTCTAGGCAATAGGAGCTGCAGGGAGAGGTTTACAGGGAAAGGCCTCCCAGGGACAAGTGGGAGTGGCATTCCTGCACCGTGTCCTGTGGCAGTTGCAGGCCAAGAGGGCTTTGGGAAGGAGGGGCGTTTGGGTCTTAAAAACCGAATGGGAGTTGGACAGATTGGGGAGGGTTTCCATCTTACCCTGTTTTCTACTGCTACAATAGAATACCCCAGGCTAAGTAAATTATAAAGAAAAGAAATTTGTCTCGCAGTTTGGAGGCTGAGAAGCCTAGGATGAAGGTGCTGGTGTCTGGCAGGACCTTCTTGCCATGCCATTGCATGGCAAGAGCGTGGGAGAGGGAACTGGCTTTTATGGCTTGATAGGCGCTGCATGCCCTGGGCTTTACGTTGCCGCAGATTTACGTGAATGTGGATTCTGAGACCCTGCTCTGCCTGAGATGCGCGGTCCGTAGGGCCCTGTTTGGTCTCTTCTGCTGTCCAGCAGTCTAGGCTCTAGGTCACAGGCCCACGTGTTAATAATGCGCAAGTATCAGGAAACCTCAGCTGAATGACGCGGCTCCCGGCACCTGCGCTGTGAGTCCCTCACATCCTGCAATCCTGATCATCCAGCCGGGAACGATGAGAAGGCGTCCGCATGTCTTGTAACGCAGGTAATTTGTGTTTCGTAAGTTACACTAACTCTGCCTGTGTGGTGACCAGCGTCAGTGCTACTTCAGTTCCGTGTCAGGCCGTCTACAGCGTCCTCCTTCTGACCAGCAGCCTCAGCTCAGACTCCGTTGGTAGAGTGCTGATCTGCGCGGTGCAGTCCACCTTGCCTCAGTTTCAGAGTGTTCTCGTTTCTCACCCTCTTGCCCAGAAACTCCTCTAAAACAATCAGAAGTAAAAATCAGAATACAGACTTGGATGAAGCTAAGAAATTCAGAAAGAGAATGGAAAATTATAGAAGAAACAGTGATGGGAAACCTCAGGGCTGAGGATGTGCTGCTGGGTTGAAGAGCAGCCATAAGGCTGCAGGACTGCAGCTAAGGCAGACTAACAGGGTCCTAGTGGGAGCCGCACACAGTGTGCTTGCCCGCAGGAAGGACAGCAGACTGGAAGCTGGAAGCACTGGGGTTTATCTCCCTTGTCCGGCTTTGAGTGAGAAAGCCGGTGCATAGGCAGCCAGCTGCACTGCGAGGTGAAAACAAAGACGTGTGTCAGTGGGCACGTCCTCCAGAAGGTATGCCTCCAGGGCCCTGTCAGTCAGCTGTGTTCCCCCCACCCGTGGAATGGGCCCAGGAAAGGAAGCAGTGGGGCTCAAGAAACAAGTAGCACACTCAGCAAAGCAAAGCCAAGTCCTGGGTGACGGGGAGGCTGACCCAGGCGGTGGCTGATGTGGCATCTGAAGGCAACAAGACCAGAGGCTCTGGGAAACAAGACCTGAGGTCCCCTCGCTGGTTGACCTTGAGAACCGGGAAGAGGCTGCGGAGGATGTGGGAAGGTGGACCAGCAGAACCTGCACACAGGTGCACACAGCACCCTCACGGCAACAGCACATGATGCATGTGCACGCGCCAGCGCGGCACGCACGGTGGCAGAGGTCTGTGACGCACAGAGCAGCAAACACCATTCACACAACAGCAGCAGACGAAATTAAGCCCAAGAGCTAAGCCAGCATGAGATGTTGGCCAACCCTTAAAGGGCTGGGCAAGGACCGTATTGGAAGCTGCTTAAACAGCCGGGCGTATCTGTAGAGCCAGGTGACATGCAGCACGCCCCACCCTCGCTCTTCAGCGTGCCTGCCTGTGTGCGTGAGATGCCCCTTCACCCAGCAGGGTCCGTGTGCGGAAGCCCTGGTCTAGTAGCTTGAGCAGATCCCAGCGGATCTCTGCTGTGGGCTCCGCAGTGGGCGGCACCCTGCCCGAGTGCCCTCTGCAGTGGACACCGCATGCTCTGGCCACAGAATTCCTCCCTGCCCGCTACCCAGCCGCCCCCTCTAGCATTTCAGAACTGTGCTGAAGCACATATGGTGCTAAATCACTTACTTTTCCCTTAGTGATTGCTCCCTCAATGCTTTTTTTTTTTTTTTTAAGAGAGGACAGTGAGAGAGAGAATCAATTTTTGTTGAGTTTTTCACATGGCCTTCGCTGCTCAGACACTTAGTTGTGTGCATGGGTGCTGGGGTTTGAAACTGTGTACTCTGCATGCTGGGCAAGCACCGTAACCACCGAGCCACTGCTCCAGCCCTCCCTGAATGCTTTTAATATTGGCACGAGCCCCTGCCCAGTGAGAAAGATGACCCTCTTGCTTAAACGGGCTCCCTAGACCAGCGCTTGCGAGCACATGAGATGCGGCTGGTCTGAATGAAGACAACCGTTAGGTGTAAGCAGCCCAGATGCTGAGACCTGGCATGAGAAAATTCCTTAGAAAGTTTGTGTTAATTACCTGAAATGATCATATTTTAGGTATATACAATTAAATAAGATGTGGCTAAAATTACATTTTTGAACCTTTTAAGTTTTTTTGTTTTTTGCTAAAGACAGTTCTACAGTTTGCATGGAAAGGCAAAGGAGGCTTTGCGTAACTCAGTTTTGGAAAGCAGGTTAACGTGGGGAGAATCAAGTCCTCGTGGCTTGGTCTCCACCAGGGCTGGTGGTGTGGAGTGGCAGACACCCAGATGGTGGGACAGCAGCCAGCCCTGTGGCACACCCTCTGCAGCTTGGCAAGCTGGTTTCTGACAGGTGCACAAGCTGCTGGCTAGTGCTGAAGGAGGTCGAATCCCAGGCACTGCTAGGGCCCCGCATGGTAGGCAAGCGCTTCCCCAGCCTCAGTGGAGCATCTGATACAGGGGTGGTGCTCACTGGGAGTAGAACTTCCTATAAACAGAGGAAGAGGAACCCAAAGCCAGGTGCGAAGTCTTAGAAATGATTGAAGTGCTGTCCCTAAAGGACTAAAACCTGCACGTGGGTTCTAGAGGCCTTCCCTGTTTCCTGAGGGAGCTTCGTGGTTTCACCTCAAGCCTGCGATCTGCTTAGAGTTGGTCTGGTGGGTGTCATTCCAGGGCCTTCTGTTGGGCTGGCCCTCCTTCCTCCTTCCCCTCATTTCTGCCATTGTCAGAACTCAGCTGCACATGTGTGTGGTGTCTTTCTGGGTTCCCTGCCCTGTCCGTGGGTCTGGGAGCCCACCCTTCCCCAACACCAAAGGTTTCATGACCACCTTTATCAGTAGACTCGAAACCAGGTGGACGGTTTCCCTTCCCTTCCAGAATCGTATGTGAAGCTGTCACCACTGTGACCTGCTGTGTGAGCTCTGGTTATCAGTGGCAGAGGACATGTGCCTGAGGTCTACCCTCACTTCCTGCACCGTGCAGGTGCAGGCCCTGAGCCTCGCTGCCGTTCACCATGCCCTCCATGTCCCGATCTGTTCCCTTCTCTTCTGACGTCATGTCAGATAGTAGAGGCCATTCCAGCCTCATAATCCCTGAGGGTGAGGCACAGTCCAGACCTGGGTTGTCTGGGATCTCCTGGAGGCTGGGAAAGCCCTGGGCTCTCCCCACCAAGTGAGGACAAGTCTGGTTGTAAGAGTTCCCGGCAGCCCTGGTCCTGCCACCCCTGGTCCAGGACCCACACTTCGAGAACATTGGTGTAAGGCTGGTGTCCAAGGGACCGAATCTCCATTTTAGTCCTTTTTTCCTCTCCTTCTATGGTCCTGTCTTGTGGGAGTCCTCATGGGCACAGAACCCAAGACTGGCTCCCTCTTCTCCATAGGCACAGGGAGCATTTGCCAAGAGGATAGAAATTGTGCTGCCGGGAGGCTGTGATCTCTGCCCCTGGACTTAGACGAGCTGCTTTAGAGAGGCCACACTTTGGGAACCAGGTTACCAAGGTGTGCTGTCCCCAGGACTGTGGAGAGAAGCTGAACTTGAGCTGTTTCCTGCCCTCTGGCATTTTCCGTGGCTCTGCCTGGAGGGCATTGAGGGCTGGTCTATGGTGAGGTGCAGGCCAAGGGCAGGTGCTACCACCCCACAGCAAGACAGGGAGTGGGGTCTCCCTCTCCTCCAGCTCTGGCGTCCCCTCTGGCTCTGGCTGTGTCTTGGGTGGCCTCCTGAGACCCGCCCTTCCACTGCAGAGCCCCCCGCCCTGGCCCAGGCAGAGCTGGTGGATGAATGGGTAAAGGTTCCTGTGGCAGGAACATGGGGCCTGGGGACCCAGGGGCACATCTTGGCGCATCAGAGCAGCCCCAGGCCCCTCCCTAGCGCTGCTGTTGCCTGCCTGTCTGTTACGGTTGATCTTAATGTCCCCTAAAGACTCATGTGCCAAAGCTTCGTCCCCAGCTGATGTGCTGGTGGATGGTGGTGGGACCTTTGGCAGGGGCCTGGTTGGAGGAAGCATCCCTGGGCCCCCGGCCCCTCCCCTTCTCCAGCTACCAGGAGGTGAGCAGCTTGGCAACGTGCACCCTGCTGGAATGTCTGCCTCGCAGACCCAAAAGCAGTGCAGCCAGCTGCCCATGGGCCACCTTTGAGCCCACAGCCACGTGGACCTTTCCTCCTTTATGGTGATTTTCCCGGGTGTTCTGTCACAGCCGTGGGAAGCTGATTCACTCCTTGCTCCTCTTTGTATTCATCCCAGACAAGTCCCCACCCACAGGCAGCTTCCAGCCTGATGCTGGTGCGCAGGCTCCAGGGAAAGCTCTCTGTGCTTGGGGGATGTTTCCCGCCTCCTGCGGGCAGCTTGGAAACCCCCTCCTCTGCCTGCGCCCTGCGCTGATTCCCGCTCTCATCACCCAGTCTTCACCTCTCCTCCATTTCCTGATTGTGCTCAGCAAATCCACACACGCATGCTTTCCAGTCTTCAGGCTGCTGGGTGAATGGGTGAAGGTTCCTGTGGCAGGAACATGGGGTGGAGGGTGAGAGGATCGACCTTGAGGAACCCGCTGGCCCAGTTCCTGAGAAGATGCTGGGCCTGGCCCCCGCGGGGAGGCAGGAGGGGGATCACTTCATGCTCCTGCAGAGCTGCTCCGTGGGGATCTGTGGCCCTGAATGCACAGCTAGCCCCCTTGTGCATGCATGGGACTGGCCAGTCTGTGCCCAACTGCCCAATTTGGAGGTGTCCTCAAGGCAGGTGGGAAGTAGAGGTGACCATGTATGACCAAGGGCGGTGTGGGAGTGGGAGAGCCCTTTGTGACGCTGAGCTTTGCCTGTCCCCGGAGAGCACATGTCTGTGGGACGTGGGATGCAGGCTAGAAACTGGAGAAACAGGCTGCCTTAGACACAATTGCCCCTGAGGGACCACAGCTGAGGGGAGGAGTGGGGAGGTGGCAGTGTGGAAGCTGGCCTTGCAAGTGGAGACCGAAGGCTGCGTGAAGAGGGAGTCCCGAGCCTCCTGGTTCTGGCCTCTGACCTGCTGCGTTGGCTGGTGGCAGTTATGTTTTAGGTGAGAAGGGTTTCAAGTGACCTGTTCCCTTTGCAGAACAACGTAGTGTCCCGGCACAGGCCAGAGGAGGCCGTGGTGGGGCTGCCATCAGAAACCCATCTGGTGAAAGCGCATCATTAATGTGGCTCTCTCGTGTCCTGACAGGTGGCAGAGATGGCTGAGGATGGCAGCGAAGAGATCATGTTCATCTGTAAGTGACCCACTGACCTGTCTGGGGCCCACTCCCTGTCATGGAACCCAGATGGCCTGGACACTTGCTGTCTAGAAAGCCACACCCACATTAAAAAAAAATGACAGCAAAGCCGTTTCTTCCTAAGCTGGAGGGACGCGACTTGAAGCCACGTCTTCCTAAGCTGGAGGGACGCGACTTGAAGCCACGTCTTCCTAAGCTGGCAGGACTTGCTTTGGGAGATGTGGTTTGCTGTGTGAGTGGTCTTGCAGGGGTGTGGTCTCACAGGTGCAAGGCACATGCAGGGGGCCCTCAGTTGGGAAAGAGTCCAGGTGTAGAAGTGGGGAGGTGTGTTGGCTGTTGAAAGTGCGTCTCAACACTTCCAGGACTTCTCGGAATTCTCATTCTTTGGAAGCCCATGGCCTTCTTTGCCATAGAGGTGGTGGTGCAGGGCTGGAGGGCTCTGGCTCTCATTGGGGTGGGGGTGTGTCTTGCACTGTTTTGCCAGCATGGGGGTGGCCTCTGTGTCAAAGGCTTGCTCTGCCAGCTGTGCTCTCGCTTGTGGGTCCTCGTGGTGTCGTGGTGTGCGTGTCTTAATGACCACATCACCCCACTGGCGGTGGCCCTCATTCCTGAGCTTGCGTTCGGGTGTCCCCCTACCCGAATGCCTCCCCCTGACGCTCAATTCTGTTTACAGGGTGTGAAGACTGCAGCCAGTACCATGACTCCGAGTGTCCCGAGCTGGGCCCTGTGGTCATGGTCAAGGACTCCTTCGTGCTAAGCAGGGCGAGGTGAGTGACTGGCCAGGGCCACCTTGAGCCCTGTCTGAGACATAGTAGGGGGCACAGGAGTAAGGGTGAGGCCATGAGTGGCATGAGTGTGTCCTGGGGACCAGTGGTGGGGAGTTTCAGGGTACTTGATGCAGCTCAGGGCCCTTGGGGCCATCTCCTGCCTGGGCTGCATTCTCTACCCTCTGAGCAACAGTGGCCAGGCTGCAGGTCTGCTTCTTGGGCTTCTTCTGTGTTCTGAATCCAGACCTGCCTGCTGACAGGTGCGCATCACGGCAGGGTGGCCCAGGGTGAGCGCTGGGCAGGGAGGCCAGGCAGGGAGGCCAAACCACTGAAGGCCTGGGAAAAAGCCTGCAGACATGTGGAGAGGCTTGTGGTGCACAGCTGCTCCCCACCCCACACCCACCTGTGCTGGTTGTGCCCCTGGAGGGTCAGGGCATGGCTCTGAGATCACCCCAGGTCTGCCATGCAGTAGCCCTGTGAACTTGCACGCAGTGTGCTCCTTCCCAAGACACTCGTTTACCTCAAAACGTGGAGATGCGCTGTGCTGCGGGGTTGCAGGCTCATCTGAAGGGTGCCAGGCATAGGGTGATGCCAAGACCACGTCAGCCGATCTCTGGAAGCCGCAGCTGCTCCACCCCCTCCCATTTATTGTGCTTGAGTGACTTACTCTACTCAAAACAAAAAGATTAATATCTTTGCCCAACCCTCCTGTTCTCAAACCCTCAGGAATTTGCCTATTGCTGCCCAGGGGAACCACTGGGCACACGGGATCTGTGCGTCACACACTAGTGTCCATGTGTGCTTTTGGCCATGTCTCAGGCTGGGCCAACCCTCGTCCCCTGCCAGCTCTGTCCTTGACCTAGGTGGACTGGGAAGCCCAGTGCAGGGCAGTGACTGGTGAATTTCGTTGTTCTGTTGTGTCACATACGGATGCATGGCAACGGATCCCAGCTTTGTGTACAGCAGTAATTGCCAACGAAGTGTCTCAGTGACACAGTAGCTCAACCTACCTGGACCCTTTTCTGGCCCTTGACATGCCTGTCCCCTTGAAGGTGGCAGTCTTGTCCTGCGGCACCCCAGCCTGGAATGTGTGGCTGACGTTGTCTTTCCTAGGAGTTTTAAGCACATCTTTTAGCAAATGATCCTTCGGTTGTGGGCTCTGGGCACATCTTGCCTGGTCTGGTGTGGGTCTTGTGGATGATCCTGCCCTTGGGGCTGTCACAGCCTGGCCTCGGCCCTGCTTAGTGGATGAGGGGCACTTTCCTTCTGTCGCCCTGGAGAATCATCTCAAGCCTCGTGGTGGTCAGTGTGGGGGGCTTTTGGCCCCCAACTCTCCTGGCCTGTGTGTAGGGCAGGTGGGCAGGGCCTCTCTGAGCCACTTGATTTTACTTCCAGGTCCTCCCTCCCTTCCAACCTGGAGATCAGACGCCTGGAGGACGGGGCCGAAGGCGTGTTTGCCATCACCCAGCTGGTCAAGCGGACGCAGTTTGGCCCCTTCGAGTCCAGGAGGGTCGCCAAGTGGGAGAAGGAATCCGCCTTTCCCCTCAAGGTGATAGCTGCTGTGGGAGCTGTGGGACTGGTGCTTCTGACTGTCCCTGGGGACACAGCCAGAGAGCTGCTGAGCCACAGGATTCCAGGACCTTGGAAACAGCTGCAAACACACTGATCTGCAGAAGCTCAGGAGGGGCAGGGATCTCCCACTTGAGGGAATAGTGGTCACCTCAGAAGGCAGGGACAGACTGCACCTCCTGGTTAATTGAGGTCCTCAGGTTAATCGGGTTAATTGGGGCCCTCAAGGTCTCTCCTGCCCTGCCTGCATTCACTTGCCAGGAAGCGTGCTGCTTTGCAGTGGGGGGCTCTGCCCATGTCCCCAGTGTTAGAAATAAAATTATTAAAACTCCTGAGGTGCCGTAAGAAAAACAGGTGCCCAGAAGTGGACGAGCAAGACAGACCTTACTTCTGTAGAAGGTGCACTCACAGAGGGACCCTGATGAGCAGGCACACTTGGGCGGGCATCCTTCTGCTTACATCTCCAACCTGACGCATTCCGGCCCTTCACTGTGATTGGAGGAGCTCAGGGGTACAGTCTGCACTATTGGCTAATAGAAAATTGGGGTGGGTACAGAAAAGAGCTATGGGCGTAATGGGATATCTAATAAAGAGTTTAAAAACAGATCATCCCTGACCACTTGGTTCCCGGTCTAGATGGCTCCTTCCACAAACATTAAGGCTACATTGTGAAAATGGACTATCAGACCTCCTACTTCTCATACCAGGTGCCCCTGCCGCAGAGCCTAGAGCACTGCTTGGGTATCCCAATGATGCCGTTCTGGCTCCTTTGCCTGTTGCCAGCCTTCTGGGCCAGCTGGTCTCTTACCCCGAGGTCCTGTGGGAGCCTGCGTGGCCTCAGAAGTGGCACACCGATGGCTCCTCAGCACCCTGCTCCCTGGTGCAGAGCTGCAGGTGACCAGGCCCCTGCCCGTGCTTCTCCCAGGTATTCCAGAAGGACGGGCACCCCGTGTGCTTCGACACCTCCAACGAGGACGACTGCAACTGGATGATGCTGGTGCGGCCGGCGGTGGAGGCGGGGCAGCAGAACCTGACGGCCTACCAGCACGGCAGTGACGTGTACTTCACCACCTCACGGGACATCCCCCCTGGCACTGAGCTGCGCGTGTGGTATGCAGCCTTCTACGCCAAGAAGATGGACAAGCCCATGCTGAGGCAGGCCTGCTCCAGCGTCCACGGTGCGTCCTGCTGCCTGTTCCCTGGCTCCTTGTGGGGGACCGAGGGCCCCTTGGCTGGACGCGCTAACTCACCAGTGAGATGGGTGCTGGACCAGTGGCTAGGCAGGGTGTAGGGGAACGAATGCAGCTTAGCCTGCACGCTGGGTCTGTGGTTCTGCTTGCTAAACATCAGGTGACAGGCAGAGGCTACAGATCCTTGGGACCCTTGCTGGTGAGAAGTGCCACCTCAGCTCCTCCAGGTAAACTGGGGACCTTGGATGTGACAAAAGTCAATGTTGGCTCTGCTTTTAGCCTCCCACAGTGGTTTGTCCTCCCAGTGCTGTGAGAGCTGGTGTATTCCTGAGGACAAAGTGCCCAAGGTCACAGAGCAGTAGGGAAGAAACCCGGACTGAAACCAGGAGTCCAGTGTTGCTGCTTGGCCTGGGGACCGTGTGCGCATGTGTTGGTGCAGGTGCAGGTGCATACATGTGTCTGTGTCAGTGTGTGTGCCAGTGCATGGGTGTGTGCAAGTATTAGTGTGGGTGGGTGTACGGGAGTGTACAGGTATTATTGTGTGTGTGGGTGCACAGATGTGTGCATGTTTTGGGGTGTGTACAGTTACATAGGTGTGTGTGTTTCTTAGTGTGCATGGGTATATAAGTGTGTGGGTGTATAGGTGTGTGTGTTTCCTGGTGTGTGCATGGGTGTGTAGGTGTGTGAGGGTGTTAGTGTGTATGGGTACATTGGTGCATGCATGTCTTCATGTGTGCGGGTGCACAGGTGTGTGCGTTTCCTGGTGTGTGTTTGGGTGCATAGGTGTGTGAGGGTATTAATGTATGTGTGGGTACATTGGTGCATGTACGTCTTCATGTGTGCGGGTGCACGGGTGTGTGCATTTCCTGATGTGTGTATGGGTGTGTAGGCGTGTAAGGGTTATTAACGTGTGTGTGGGTACATTGGTGCATGCATGTCTTCATGTGTACGGGTGCACAGGTGTGTGTGTTTCCTGGTGTGCGTATGGGTGCGTAGGAGTGTGAGGGTATTGGTGTGGGGGGGTACACAGTTATGTGCAGGCATTAGTGTGTGTGTGGGTGCACAGATGTGTGTTTCCTGGTGTGTGTATGGGTGTGTAGGTATGTGAGGGTATTGTGTGTATGGGGGTGCACAGCTATGTGCAGGCATTAGTGTGTGTGTAGGTTCACAGATATGTTTCTCCTGGTGTGTGTAGAGGTACGTAGGCATATGAGGATATTAGTGCGTATGGAGGTGAACAGGTGTGTGTGTGTCTTAATATATGTGAGGGTGCACAGATGTTCACCTTTTAGTGAGTGTACAGGTGCACAGGTTGTGTGCATGTGCGTGAGTGTACATTCGAGGAAAGACTCTACAAGTGCTGGGTAAGTGGCCCGTCAGCCTCCGCATTTCTGCTGGGCATGTGGACCACAGTGCTCACAGTGCTGGTTGGGGTCTGGCTCATGGCCTTGGACATATTGGGAGTGGGGTGGGTGGGATTCTAGGCTGTCCCCCGCCCCATTGTGGCGTGGGTCCTCTTTTGGTAGCCTCAAGAGACCCATGAGATTGCTGGCATTCCACACTGGCCTGCAAAGCAGTGGCTTCTCAGGGCTCTGAGGACCCCTGCCCACGGGAGCTCAGTGTCTGTTGTTACCGTGTGGCCCACCTGGGTGGACAGTGACCTTCCCGGCCCAAAGTGAAGCGAGCTGCACTTGAGAATGGTTCCTCGGTGCCGTTGGGGCGCAATAGTCATGTGTCCCTAGGGCTGGTTGTGGTGGGGGTTTTGTGGACTGTGGCTGGGCTCAAGTGTGAGCAGAGGAGCCAGGAGGGGCCTGTGAATGTTGGGGCGGCCCTGACAGAAGGGCATCTTCTCCCAGCTCTGGAGGCTGGAAGTTGAGGTCACAGTATGGGTGGGGTTGGTTCCTGCTGGCTCTCTGGCTTCTGGTGGTGTGCACCATCTTTGCTGTACCTCCAACCCCTTCTATCTTCTTCCTGAGCCTCTGCATCCTCTCTTCTTAAGGATACCTGTCCCTGGATCGAGTCCCCCCATTCGGTAGGACCTTATCTTTTTTTTTTTTTTTAAAGAAAGTTGTTTTTTTTTTAAAGAGAGAAGGACAGTGAGAGACAGAGAGAATCAGTTTTTATTGAGGTTTTCACATGGCTTTCGCTGCTCTGACACTTAATTGTGTACGTGGTGCTGGGGGTTTTTACCCGTGTACTTGCGCATGCCGGGCAAGCGCTGTAACCGCTGAGCCACCGCTCCAGCCTAGGACCTGAGCTTGACTTGGTCACGTCTGTGCAAGGGCCCTGCCCCAGAGCTTCCAGGTGGGAGCTGCTGTGGGCCCACCTGAGCTGGGTGGGAGTGGGAGGTGTGTCTGCTGATAGGGCGTGAGGAGGAGCCCTAGGTGCGCCACTCTGGACCTCGAGAACCCAGCTGGCACTTGCTTCCTGCGCTTCTCTGTTGGTGTTGGTTTTTGGTTTTTGGTGTTTTTTTTTGGTTTTGTTCTTTGGTGCCAGAGATTGAGCCCAGGGGTGCTTAGCCACTAAGCCACATCCCCAGACCTCTCTCTCTTTCTTTCTTTCTTTCTTTTTTTTTTTTTGTTTAATTTGAGACAGTGTCTCCCTAAGTTGCTGAGGCTGGCCTTGAACCTGCAATCCTCCTGCCTCAGCCTCCGGAGCTGCTGGGATGATAGGTGTGCACCACCACGCCGGCTCCTGGACAGTTGATAGTGGAGGAGGCAGAAAGAGCAGACTGCTCCTGGTCCTGCCCTCTAGGCTTTCCTAAAATCAGGTACCTGCCAGGCCCCCAGAGGAGGTATGGCAATGACTCCCTGGCCTGGGGCTACATCTGGGCTCTTTGAGGCCGGATCAACCAGTGATGTCAAGTAGCTGTGGCCTCTGCGCTGGGTTTCCCTGGTCTGGGGCTCCGAAAGCACATGGCCAGTGCAGACTGCCACTCCTGTGGGGTTCCTGTGTTACCCCTTTATCATACTGGGTGAAGCCACACCCCTCATGACTTTCAAGGTCAACATCAAAGCCAAGGAGAGGTTGCAGCCCTCACTGGAGTCACTTGTTCCCCATGCCTTTCACCTGCTGAAAAAACGTTATTCAGGGCTTTTTGCAATAGAATCTAGATGACCGAGTCCTCCAGGGGGTTGCCTCCTGATTCAGGAGGGCCAGGCCTGACCTTGGACTGTGAACCAGTTCAAGGTCAACTTCCGTGATCACACATGGGAACATGTGGTCACCCTGAGCGTAGCCTAAACTGGAGTGGGATTTGTGTGTGTGTGTACGTGTGGTGCTGGGTATGGAACCCAGGGTCTCACATGCCAGACAAGTGCTCTGCCACTGAGCCACACCCCCAGCCTTAAAAACTTCTATTTGAGACAGGTTCTCACTGAATTCCCCAGATTGACCTCAAATTTGCAGTCCTCCTGCCTTAGCCTCTATAGTGGCTGGGAGTACAGGTGTGGCAAAGGCAGAGCCTGAACGAGCTTCCCATCCTGCTCAGCCTCTGGCCACCTCCCAGGGAGACTGCTGCTGTGTGAGAAGCCAGGGAAGCCTGGGGCAGAGTCAGTGGCGGGACCTCAGGAGCCACTCAGAGTGCCTCTTAGAATTCCGTGGTGACCCTGGGATCAGGGGCTACCCCCAGGAAGCCAGTGCTGCTGCTGCTGTCCGGGTGAGCATCAGGACCCTGGAGATGCCCTGATCTCACTCTGACCCTGTTCACTTTAGCTTCAAAGGTGCAGTTTTGCAGCCTGGAGCCAGCTTCTCAACACAGATGGCTCCGACTCGGGCTGATGCTACACCACCTGGTGATGGTGCAGAATGGGCATCGTTCACTAAAAGCTTCCATCTTACCCGCCAGCCTTGTGCACTCTGACCCTCTCCATGCTGGGTGGCCGCACCGCCCCCCTCCCTGCCCTGTCCTTTACCCCGAGGGGAACAGCCTGTGTTCTGCAGTGGGCTGCTGGGCTAGCAGCTCCCTGGGGGAAACCACACACCCCTGCACGGGGGCGTTTGCCTTCACTGTTTCATCAGGGTGCTGTCCGGGTCCAGGGGCGTCTGCACAGAGAAGGAGCAGGGCTTCTTTGAGAAGTGCATTTCTTCCTGGTAGCTGATTTACTTCTAGTCGCACTTCTTGTTTGATTTCCTTTCCTCCCACAAACCCGACCCTGGGATGGATGGAAGAGGCTTGGGGAACATTATGGGTCTGCCTGGGGCAGGCTCAGAGCCGCCTTCTGATGAGGAAGGCCAAGGGCAAGCGCATTTCCTAACCCCAGGGGCCCTCGGCAGATGTGTGCAGGTGGGGCTCTACCCCAGTGGCCCTGGCGGCTCCTCTCTGCCTTCTGTCCTGCCCTTGGGCTTGCCTTGATCCCTGTGCCCACCAGTGACCCCCATGTCATCCAGAGCGTTTCTCACTGTCACTCCCTGCGGCCACGTTCGGTGGCTGTGTATGGTTGCGTGATGCTTCCTGCTGTTGGGAGGTTGAGTGGGGGCAGGCAAGGATTGCGTTAAAAACGTGGTGTTATTTTTGTTTTTGGACTGGGCATTGAATACAAAGGTGCTTAACCATTGAACTACATCCCAGCCCTTTTTATTTTGAGATGGGATCTCACTGAGGTGTCCAAGCTGGCCTTGAACTTGCAATCCTCTTGCCTCGGCCTCCCTAGTCACTGGGATTGCAGGTGTGGCCACTGCGACCAGCAAAAATCCACACCTTTCTGATCACCTTTGGGAGGATCCTGGGCAGTCGTCCTGACTGACTGGTCCTTCTTGTGAATGCTTTGTGCTCGGCTGGGGCAGCATGTGGAGGAGAGCAGCTTTAGTTGGGGGTGAGACCCCTGCCTGAGCACTCGCATGTGCGGCCACCCAGATTAGGAGGAAGGCCCAGGTTTGCGAACCTGAGTGAGAAACGGGAAGTGAGCTCTGGTTTCCTTTTGCCCGTCTCGTCCTGCGGCTCCTCAGGGTGGGTGCCCGCACGTGCCTGGGCAGGTGGGCTGGGTGTTCTGAACTCTTCCCTGCGGCTCCCCACCCTCCCACTGCATTTCACGGGACAGGTTTCCCTGGTGTCTCTGCTGCTTCCTCCTTGTCCCGTGAGGCCCTGGTCTGCTTCCTCCTCTCCTGTTCTCTGCATCCTTCGGGCTAGTTCAGACCACAGAGGAGGTGTCTGCAGGGCAACGAGTGGCTGTGTGGTCAGGGATCTGGTTGGCTGGAGACTCGGGGAGCTCCCTGGACTTTGTGGGTGATCCCTCCAGTGCTCCTTGGGTCAGAGGCATCAGTGCAGGCATGGCTGTGGGAATGGAGGTGAGGGCCCCAGGCCGGCCTCTCAGGGACTGCTAGACTAGGAGTAGCGATATGGCTGGGCCCGATCCCAGCGCAGACTCACTTAGAATGAGCCTTCCTTTCAGAAAGGAGCCTGCTGTCCCCTGTAGGGCCAGTGTACCCCTGGAGCCCACATCCTTGTTCTGCCTCTTTGGACTCCTGTGTGCTGTTGACGAGGGCTGGAGACGCTCCTGGGCCCAGCAGCCTGCTCTGGGTGCTGTTTACATTAAGAATCCCTTTCCTCCAGGGCGCCAGAGGTTCCATGCTGGATGGCAGCCACGGACACATCTTTCATCCTCTATTGAGTTGTGCTGGGCTGAGATCCCAACCACGCCAGGCTTGGGGCACTCGCTCGCTGGCCCTTTGGGCCCCACTGTCCCCTATGTAGGTTGATGAGACACGGAGGAGTTAAATGTGGCTCTTGAGGGCTCATTCTCTTCCTGAGGTCTTACACAGGGGTGTGCCTGGCCTGCTGGTGTCTTGAGCAGGCGTGTGCGGTGTTTGGCGGCAGGGCAGACCCTGCAACAGTGGCTCTGCCCAGGTTCCTGTGAAGTGGGGGGTGTTGGCCAGCATGCAGAGTTAAGGGCAGCTGCACCTGGGAGGCTGCAGGTGCTCACGTGACAGCAGTTTTTGCCATTGTTGTCATTGTAACCTAAGTGGCAGGTCATTTGTCCTTGAGCTGGGGCTTCATGGAGACCCCAGCTGCTGACCTGTCCTCCCTTGTCCCTTGAAGCTGCAGGCACCCCAGAGCACAGTGGCCCCGTGGAGGCGGAGCGCAGCAGCGCCTTCCTTGAGCTGCAGCTCCTGAACGGTAAGGGACCACTGTGCGGTGCTTCCCCCATGTGCCCTCAGGGTGTCCCGGCTTGCTGTCTGCCCCGCTGTCCACAGAGCAGTCTCTTGGGCACCTTCCCTCTGAGGGGCAGGTTGCCCCTTCCCACTGTCGTGACGTCCTTGTCTGCCTGCTAGGGGGACTTGAGGATGGACGTGGGGGGGATCTGACTGTCCCTGCACTGCTGCTTTATCCTCAGGGCGTTTTGTCTGCTCAGGCCGCCTTTCCACCCGCCTGCAGCTGGGGCAGCACCAACCATCCCCCAGGCTGCGCACTGTGCAGGGATGTCTTCACCCTGCAGCCGGGGCAGTACCGACCGTCCCCCAGGTGCGCAGGGATGCCTTCGCCCTGCGGCCGGGGCAGCACTGACTGTCCCCCAGGTGCGCAGGGATGCCCTCGCCCTGCGGCCGGGGCAGCACTGACCGTCCCCCAGGTGCGCAGGGATGTCCTTGCCCTTCTGGGGTGCTGATTTTGCCACTTGCCTCTTACGGGACTCATGCAGGTTCAAGGCTTCAGTCAGTTCAGCCCTGGGAGAAGCCCTCTGTAAAGGCAGGGACCTTTCATCATGTGTAGAGGTGCCCAGAGGTGGCTTTGGGAGGTGTGACTGTGAGGCCTACCTGACGTGGAAGCCTGGATTTTACAGTTTAAGGGTCCAGCTCTGAGGTTTGCGCTCTTTGAGGTGGGGTTAACTTCCAAATCAAGCCAGTGCTTTGTACTTGAACTTGTCTTATGTGTTTCTCCTTAGCTGAACCTGGAGGCGGCGGGACTGCAGGCAGGGTAGTTGGTGTGCGGGGAAGTCAGCCCCACACAGAGCCCGGGACCCTAAGGCAGTCGCTAACAGGCGTGGGGAAGTTGACCCTCCTGTCTTTTCCCCTGAGGGTGCCTTCTCTCCATGCCGAGGGGCACTGCTCGCACCTCAGAGTCCACTGAGGGTCTCCTGGCTAAATGTGGGGCATCGGATGGGCGCACAGCCTCAGTGCCCTGTGGAATCCTGCTCAAGTGGCAGAGCCAGAAGAGAGGGGCAGCGTGAGGCAGCCAGAAGGTCACACAGTGGTCACCACCAAGCAGACAGGGGACACGGAAGCCAGCAAGGGGCCGAGAGGCACAGCCACTCCTGTGCGCAGCTCTAGGATGGTTAGAAACTATGCCAGGTCCCAGGGTCAGAGCTAGGTGGGGCAGAGGTGGGCGGCTGCTGTGAGTCTGCGTGAAGCGCTAGGCCCCTGGCTGCTGCCTGTGCCTCAGCTGTGTCATCATTCCTGTCAACAACGGCAGGCTGAGGGGCTCCCTCAAGAGGAGCCAGCGCAGAGGAACTCTATCTGGGGACACCAGCAGTGGCCCCGTACTAAGGACGGGGACTCGCGGAGTCAGTCCTGAGACATGAGACCCTTCAGCTGCTCCCTCACATCTTTCTCCAGAAGAGTGTCCTCCCGGATGGTGGTGGCTGGTATGCCATTCCAGGGAGGAAACATGGGGTTTCTCTGGAGAAACTGGCCAGTCCCAGAGGAGAGACAGAGGTCCCCAACAGTACGACCCCCGGCCCTTGACCACCCTGCAGGGAAGCCCAGCCACGCGCCAGACGCCCACCAGGGTGTGGATATTCTAGACTGGGAGGGAAGTCGAATGCGAGAGAAGATGCCAGAATCGAGAGAAGATGCCAGAATCGCCGGTGGAGACTGCCTGCTCCGAGGAACCCGAAAACCAAATCCCGGCACAGAACCCGAGTGGAGATGGGGCAGGCTCTGTCTCAGACGTGGGAGGGCGTGGCGGGGAGCGCAGCTGTGTGGCAGAGGTGGGCGTGGACAAGCAATGGATAGCGCGAGGCTCCTCGAATGACGAAGGTGAAGAGAAGCTAATCTACAAAGACTGGAAGACTGGGCGAGGTGTCGGGGCAGGAGGGCGCCCCGGGGAGCGGGAGGGAGGGTAGCAAGGAGCACCCTTGCTCAGGAATTGCCCAGGACCACAGGACCCGCGTCACTGCACCCAGCACTGTGGGTGAAGATGTCCACCTCCAGCTGTCCCAATCACTCTAGGACAAGAGGAGGACCGTCGGGCGGGGGAGATGGCAGCTTTTATGTGGCCCAGAAGCCAGGCGACACCTCCTTCTGCACCCCAGATGAGGACTGTGCCAGCCACGCCTTGCTCTCAGGTTGGCTTAGACTAAGCATGTTTCAGACAGGCGTTGGACCCCTATGTCATTTTTCTTTGGAAAAATGGAGGATGGGCCACTGGGAAAAGAGGACTGTGAAGAAAGGGAGACAGCTTGCCATGGGTTCTGTGCTGCGGGGAACGGGCTCACTTGGTGGTTTATTCAGAAGGGATGTATGGAGGCCATTGAATAGCTCCCGGAACCCCCAAGAAGGACCAGCGAGCCCAGGAAGGAGAACCCTAGAACGACTCAGCGGCTGTTGCAGTCAGGCCCAGTTGCATGGACTTTACCACCCACGCTGATGCTGGGCTCCAGGGTCCAGACTGGGTAACTCAGGAAACTAGACCTGCGGCTCAGAGCCAGCTGCACACCTGCAGGAGAAGCTGGGAGGGAGTTTTCTGGGATAGTGGGCTCAGATGGTGAGGAACACGTTCACAGAGATGCCCAGCCAGAAAATGTGGCAAGCGTCCACTGTGTCCGGGGCACAAGGAAGGAAGGGAAGGGCAAAGGGATCTCAGGTCTCTGGAGAGGAGACTGCGGGGTGAGCTGTGCCATCCTGAAGGAGATGGAGTCCAGACGGCAGCAGGAGTGCAGGCTCCAGGAAGGGAATGAGGCTAGTGATTGTTTGCACCGCAGAGAAAGAAGTCATGGCTTTGGGAGAGGCAGAGCCCAGAGGCCAATAGTAACACCTGCATAGAAAAAATCAGCAGTTGGAAAAGGATGAGGCAGTAATCAACTCTAGGAAAGGCGAAAGGCTAATCAGCAGTCAATGAATCGTCACGTCGTGGTGTCCTAACCACTGACCACTGTTCCTGCTAAAATTGTGATATAAATCTGTTGGTGCGGACGTCTGGGGAGGAGAGTGCAGTGTGTGAGAAAGCTGGGTCCTGTCTTCCTGTAGGTGGGTGGTATGTGACACTGCCAGGCCTCATCTGTGGGAGCCACGTCCTGGCCGCAGGTCGGAATGTTCAGAAACAGCGTGTCTGTGCTGAAGATGCGCAGACGCCTGCCATTCCCTAAACAGTGCTGTGGAGCTGTCTTCACGAAGCATTTCGCTGTACTGGCTGTCACGAGTGGTCCGGGAATGATGGATGTTAAGGGAGGGTGTCCTTCGGGGGTGGCTGCTTGGAGCCTCTGTGGTGGAGCTGTGCTCCTGCTCTCTCTCCCTGTGACCCTTGGATCTGAAGCCTCGTCCTCTCCGGGGCTCCACCGCCCCCACCGTGCCCGCCGCCTCCGTCTCCGGCGGTGGTTGAGCAGGCCCGTCCTTCCGCTCACTCCGCACTGCTGCCCGCCCGTTTCTCTGGGTCTGTCCATGCTGTGTGCTGGGCGGCCCCGTGCAGTCTCTTCAGCTACCACTTCTCTCTTCGTCGCATGTTTAATTTGTTACAGTTTTATTTGGATATTTTCCCTACCTGCTTCACGATTTTCTGCCCTTGCTTAATCTGTGTCCGCCGCGTGCCATCCGCTTTCCCCGTGGCCCTGCAGTGGGTCTTCCTGGGCTTCTGGCCACGTGCATCCTGGTCTTTTTCACTCGCGTATTTATTCTGCTCCGTTTTCTGGGTTGTGGGGTGGGTTGCTTTTGTTGTTTGGTGAAGTCTTTAGCGAGGGTTCCCCTGTGGTGGGTTGGGGGGCATTGGAGGCAGAGTGCTTTCATCTTGCTTTTCCTGGTTGGGAGCTGGCGGTTCACAGGTCTGGGTTACAATTCTTACTGTCCGAAGAGCTCTTTTTTTCTTTTTGGTACCTGGACTTAAATCCAGGGGCACTTAACCACTCATCCACATCCCCAGCTCTTTTTATTTTTTTTAATTTTGAGACAGGGTCTCCCTAAGTTGCCTAGGGCCTCAAAAGTTGCTAAGGCTGGCTTTAAACGCATGATCCTCCTGCCTCAGCCTCCTGAGTCACTGGGTTTATAGGCATGCGCCACCGTGCCCGCTGAAGTGTTCTGGAAAACGAAGCAAAGCTCTTTTGCTTTCAGGCAGTGTTTTTCTTTTTTTTTTTTCCTGGTACTGGGGATTGAACCCAGGGGTGCTTAACCACTGAGCCACATCCCTAGTCCTTTTTATATTTTGTTTAGAGACAGGGCCTCGCAAAGCTGCTGAGGCTGACTTTGAAATTGTGATCCTTCTGTCTCGGCCTCCCAAGCCACTGGGATTACAGGTGTGTGCCACCACACCCAGCCTCAGGCAGTGTTTTTAAGGAAAATTTTATTGTGTGTTGCATTTTCTTAGTCTTGCGTAGATACTACCCTTTTTGTAAATATGTCACATATTTACTGCAGAAGAATTAGAAAAGGTGGCTAAGCTTAAAGTGGAAAATTAGCACTGCCTGCAACTTCACCACAGAGGAGGGCACCCTGAGTCCGCCCCGTCCCTGCAGCGTGGTGCCCGGCGGGTCACCCTGTCTGGTGAGCCTGCCCTGCCTTCCTCGCCTGATTTACTTTTCAATGCAGTGCAGGTTGAGCGTCCTCATCTGAGAATCCCAAATCTGAAATGCAGTGGAATTCTAAAACCCCAAGTACACAGCACTTGAGTCTGAAACGCCCCTGGTCCCAAGATGTCAGAGCGCAGAGGTTCAACCTGTACTTGTTTGGTGTAGAGGAAATGACTTTTCAAAAGACTGGCAGTAAATTCATTCACCTGTATGAGGGGCACATAGTCAGACACACTGGTGCGGGCAGGGCCTGGCCAGCTCCTAACTGCTGTCCGTGACTGTCCCTTGCAGAGCATCTCCTGGGCCACTTGGAACAAGCGAAAAACCTTCCTCCAGGTGGCCAGCAGGAGGCGGCTGCAGAGAAGGAGCCCGAGTCACCCGGGGTGCAGCCGCCTGCAGTGCCTGAGAGCACCAGTGTCCAGAGTGGGGCCTCCAAAGAGCCCGAGAGCACCAGTGTCCAGAGTGGGGCCTCCAAAGAGCAGAAGAAAAAGCCTCGGAGGGGGAGAAAACCCAAAGCAGCCAAGCCCGAGCAGCCCCTGGTCATCGTTGAAGACAAAGAGCCGGCAGGTGAGGGCCTGTGGGGCGCAGCCTGTGCTGGCCTGGGACTCAGCCGGGGTGCAGTGGGCACGTGGCGGGGCTGCTGCTGTAGCCCTGCCCACTTCCCCTCGGCCAGCCCAGCTGAAACGCCATCGCCACGTGACGCAGCACGCAGGCTGTGCCCACTCCCCGCCTGGACGGAGACGCCCCGCTCCCAGCACTCCTGCTTGTCTTGGGCAGATCAGTGTCGCCCGAGCCAGGACTCCCATCAGTGGAGCTGCCTCCAGATTCTCATGGGAGCTCGTCCGCGTTGTGTCTGTCAGTTGCCCTCACTTGGTGGCTACCAGCAAGTGGTCCAGTGTGCCCAGTGCCACTCACCCTCTTCCTGGGGATGACATCTGGTTGTCCCAACCCTGACTAGAGCAGGCTGTGCAGTGGCTTCTGATAAGCAGGAAGGGAGTCCTGGCCCCTGCAGTCCTCAGGCGGCGCCTGCCTGAGCTGGCTGGACACAGCAGATTCCCCGCCACCTCCACTCTCGAGGACAGGCATGAGCTCAGATGCCAGCCCCTCCCACCCACACCACGGGCACTGGACACTTGTTTGCTCTGGGAAATCCTGGCGTTTCCTCTGTGGACATGGAAGAAGCCCGTGGGGTTTAAAAGAGCTCTCAGGAGCGGCCTTCATATGCCATTCCTGCGTCCCCTTCCTCCCCGTTCTCAGCCAGTGCCGCCTGGGCTCTGCTCTGTGTGGAAATGATAGGAGCAGGTTGCGTTCCCAGGGCTGGTGCCTGCCTCGCTGCACAACGGCTGAGAAGCTGGGAAGGCTGGGAGGGGCTGGAGAGAGCTGCCAGCATTTCTGGTGTGATCCTTCCCCCATCTGGCCGGTCCTGTTTCAGGCCTGGGCCTGAATCACTGTGATTATTGGATGTTTGCCTCTCCTCCAGAATGGCCCTCTGCTCTTTGAACATCCTCAGGATGGCGTAACTAATCATAAAATTTGTATTTGTATTTTTTTTCTTGAGGTACTGGGGATTGAACTCAGGGCCTTGCACATGCTAGGCAAGTGCTCTACCGCTGAGCCACATCCCCACACAAAGTTTAGTATTTCTAAATCCCACTCTGAACTAATTTAATAAGCTGAAAGATTCTATTATATATCCAAAATGTTTTTGGTTGGTACAAAGAGAGATTGAAGTAATGTTATGACACTAACTTTAAAAAAGAATCACCATTATATCATCAGTTTGGGCTAAGAAAAACACTTTATTTCTTTTACACACATAAGTGTGTGGTTTCCAAAATATCTCCAGGTTTTTTTCCTTCAGTAAACTTCGACAAGCAGTCCCACAACTCTGGCCTGGCCTGGCCTCCTGCGTGTGGGGCACATCGTGTCCTGGGCTTGCAATGTTCCGTCCCTGTCCCGGGGATGACACAAACATGTCCCATTTGCACAGAGCATGTGGCTGAGATCATCACTGAGGTCCCGCCGGATGAGCCTGTGAGCGCAACACCCGAGGAACGGATCATGGAGCTGGTTTTGGGAAAGCGGGCCACCCCCACGCACGACAGCAGTGTAGTGCCCAAGTGAGTTCCGGCTGGACACGCTGGTCGTGCTGCAGGGTGCGGGGAGGTTCTGTACTGCTGTCACGTCAGCGTCCTATGTGCTGGGGAAGCACCGGGAATGTTCCGGAATTGGGGACTTACTAGTCTTTCACTGTGAAAAGCTTAACATTTTTTATTGTGGCAAACATGGGTGACATGAAATTGAGCACCAAAACCTTTTCAAGGCTCGGTCAGAGCACCTGGCACCAGCCTAGTTCTGCAGCCGTCCCATGTCCATCTCCACTGCTCTTCATCTTCCCTAGTGAGGCTCCACAGATGGGCCAGCCCGTCTGTCCCCACTGCAGGCTCCTGCCTCGCTCCTCCATGTCTGAGCGTGTGCGCCTGAGGTCCCTATCTGGGGAGAAAGCAGCGTTGTGACAACCTCATGTCCCCAAGTCTGTTTTTCCCTCCCTCCCAAGGCTGACAACGCCCCGACGTGTACCCGCTTTGCCTCCTCTGCTCCGTCGCAGTGCCCCTCCTCTGACTGGCAGCGGAGTGAGAATTTTAGCAGACTGAGCCCCTTGGTCATGTTTCTCTCTTTCCTTTTTGTGGACAAGGAAGATATTTATATTTTAGCCCTCATTCCTGGGTGAGTGCGGCCTGAAGTTGAGCCAGCTGGTGGCATTTTAAGCCCTCTTTGGAGCACTTGTCTTGACCAATCACCTGTCTGCCCGGCAGGTTCACGCACCATCAGAACAGCGCCATTGCCCTCAAACGAGGCTTGGTTCTGTCCAGCAGACACGGCATTCGGCGGAAGCTGGCCCGGCAGCTGGGTGAGCACAAGAGGACGCATCAGTGTGGTGTCTGCAGCAAAGTCTTCCAGAACAGCAGCAACCTGAGCAGGCACGTGCGCTCCCATGGTGAGTGCCACCAGGCTGTCCCCGTGGGGACTGTGTCCCGAGCTGCATTGTGGGCGAGGGTGAGCTCAGCCACCTGTGTCTCCGTATGGAAGGAGCCATGCTCCCAGGCCTGTGGGAGGGGGCAGGGCACACCTGCTTAGTGAATGCCTGCAGTACAGTTGCGCTGTCCCCTGGTTCCTCAGGTGACAAGCTGTTTAAGTGTGAAGAATGTGCCAAATTGTTCAGCCGCAAGGAGAGCCTGAAGCAGCACGTTTCCTACAAGCACAGCAGGAATGAGGTGGGTGGACGGACCCTAGGCCCGCTGCTGTTGTCCTGGGGAAGCGGACAATTGGTGGCAGAGTCCTGCTCCCCCGGCCCTGGCCTCCCCCTGCCCTGGCCGATGCTGACGGGTGGGGCAGTGGCAGAACGTGGGTGGTGGGTGCTTAGAGTTTGGCAGCCCGGCTGTGGCTTTCCCTCTGGGGCAGCTGGACAGCAAGAGGGGAAACACTGCTCCTAGGCGGAGCAAGAGAGAAGGCCGGAGCATGGCCCTCCTGGGCAGGCTCTGGAGCAGCAAGGAGGAGGGCTGTGGGTTCCTGCCTGCCAGCCTGCCATGCTGATGGACCTTCTTGACCAGGTGGACGGTGAGTACCGGTTCCGCTGTGGCACCTGCGGGAAGACCTTCCGCATGGAGAGCGCCCTGGAGTTCCACAACTGCAGGACAGGTGAGGCTGGCACGGTGCTGTCCCACCCCGCGCAGCCTGGGGCTCGGTGCAGAGGCCGGACTTCAGGAGTGAGGGCCGTGGAGGAGCCAGCAGTCCCTTGTGAACGTCCCCTGTTGGCTCTGCCCCAGGGTCACTTACTAATGGTGGGAAGGGCTGGATTTTCCTTCCCGTATTCCTGGGCCCTGCATCTAGGGCTGCCGTGGAGACAAGGTGGGGCTTGGCGTGGGAAGCACAGGCACCTCCTGCTGCAGTGTCTTCCCAGCCGGGCACCCACCCATGTCCCCTGCCCGCATGCAGCAGAGGGCTTTTCCTTCCCAGCGGCCCACTTTGCTCTGATCCTGCTCCGGCCACCATTCTCCAAAAGCAAAGTGAAGCCACATTATTGTCGTGAGAGGCCAGAAGCCACAGTGGCCTCTGAAATGGAAATATAAAAATGTGCAGGTGCAGGAGGGACACCAGGACATGACCAGGGGGGCCTGTCTTGCGTGGCTGCACCCCTGAGCCCCAGTGGGCCCTGTGCTCCCCCAGTTCTCGGTGAAGGCCAAAGGCAGCATGGAGAGGTCACTGTCCTGTGTTCTGTCTCCAGGACGCACAGCAAACCTGGGAGGGGGTACCCGTGGCAGTCGGCCTAGAGACCTGCCAGGTTAGCCCTGCTCTGCCACCTTTCTCGGGGGCCCATGCTATCTGTCCATGCTCTGTGTGGACTCTGCACTGGCCACCCCAGGTCTCTCAACCCCTCTGCCCCCAGCCCGTGGCTGCTCCTTCTCCATGTCCGTCAGGCACCTTCCTTGGTTTCTGTTCCTCAGCTTTGAGGACTGGTTTGAAACCACAGCACGTTTCTTCAGTTGGGGTGCATGGTGACTTCTCTGCCGAGGCAAGGCTGTGCCAGGGCAGCAGGGCCCAGTCTTAACCTGAGGTGTTGCTCTCTGGAGGGTCCTTGTCCAGGGCAGGGGCCTCCAGAAGCTTCCACGTCAAAGCCCAGTGTGCCCAGGACCTTGCGGCCTCAGCCTGACTGTCCCTGCTTGATGGACGGCCTCAGGCAGCAGACGGGCCTTGCTACTGCTCTGCCCGGGGGTGGGTGGGGGTGCAGCCAATGCTGAGGAGGAGGGCTTGTCCTCCTTTTAACTGTTCTGGACATGCATGGAGCAGAGTGACCAAAGCAGTAGCAGCTACGTGTGGGCTCAGTTAGACCCTGCTCGACGGGGTGAGTTGTGTAGAGGTAGCAGAGTGGACAGCGGTCAGTCCTCCCGGGAGGCTCTGATGTCCAGGGTTGGAGGCTGAGACTGAAATTGGACAGGGGCCTGCAGCCTGCGCCCATGTGCGTGACGCATTACCTGTGCGCTCAGACTTTCTGTGGTGTTGACTCTAAACAAGGCGCGTCCCTCTTACACCATCAAGCCGAGAATCCGTACGATGCAGCCAAGTATTGAAACACATGTTTGGCAGGCTTCTCTCAGACCGCCCCCGCAGGCCCACCTTTGTGTCCTCCTGTGCCTGTGGCCCCTGTCCTGCTGGTGTTGCTGTCTTGTCTGTGTTAGCTGCGCTCTGACCTAAAGAGGGCACTAGGGAGCAACAGAGGGGCAGGGGCAAAGTAGGGACCCTGGTTCTGAGACCATGGCTGCCCGAGCAGTCCGCTGCAGCCTCTCAGGCACACCTGTCACCAGATCCCAGACGCATCTGTCCCCAGCACTACGTTTATCAACATAGGCACGGGCCTGCCTGGCACAGCATCATTGGCACAAGTGTCATTGTTGGGACAAGGTGCCATCTGCCCATGTGTGGATGTCTGGAGGTCTGATGGGAAGTCCAGGCAGCTCTGCCCAGCTATGCTAACACCCAGCAGAGGCTACTTGTGGGCTCCAGGGAAAGTTTGGAAGTGGGGTGTCTTATGAAAGAGGCTGCCACAGCCCAAGGGCAGAGCACTGCCGTCCACAGTGCCAAGCCCTCAGGAAGTGAGCCCCCGCCAAGGGGAGGACCTCCTGGGCTGCTCACAGGCCCAGGTATGGCTCTTCATGAGGTCACATGCCAGATGTCCTTGGCCCCAGTGGGCCCGTCCCATCAAGGGAGATGAACTGTCAGTGAAGATGGCATTGCTAGATCATCTACTAAAGCAGCGGACTTGCAGAGGTGAAGTAGCGGCAGCGCTGCACACCCGTTGAAACCATAGGGACACAGGTTGTGCCCGGAGCGCATGTGCAGCGGGTCCTGCAGGTGGGACAAGACCCACTACACACTAGGCGCTGCCTGAAGAAGGCCTTAGCTAATGAACGAAAGCCAGTAATGCGGGAGCTGGAGGCAGCCCAGGGTCCTTCACTACAGCTGCTGGTGGCCCAGGAGGCTGAGTCAGCATCCCGCTGCTTGGGCAGGCAAGTTCTCCTGAGCCTCGTGGGGGGCTGTACCCCTTCCTGCCACCCTTCCCAGGTACTGCTGTCCCCACTGCCTCCTCCCTAGCTCCCAGGCTCTCTGAGTGGTCTTGTGTCTGGCCAAGGGCCATTCCTGTGTTTTTGCATCCTGGTGGGTGGAGCCTCCCCTAGGTGCACACCAGAACCACTGGGTGAAACTAGAGACATCTTGAGGCCGGAGCCCCACCGAGGGCCTGAACTTCAGGGAGCAGGGAAGTGCCTAGAGTCATCTTGGACATCACAGCTGTCTGGGGCAGGGGCCCTGCTGTACCTTGGGGGTGGAGGCCAGAGTGCTGCTCCACACTCCCCGGGGCAGCCCTCAGCAGATGAGCCTGGCAGTGGGTCCACGGTGGCTCCACTGAAGCTGACCAGGCCAGCTCAGGCAGGCGGCAGAGCGCAGAGGCTCTCCCGTGGCCTCAGGGTTTGCCTGGGAGCACTCTGTGTGGAGGAGCTGGTCAGTGGCCTGGAGCCTGGGGCCCTCACTCCAGTGTGGGGACACGACCCCTGTGTCACACACCTGTGCTAGCCAGTGTCGGGTCCCCCTGCATCAGAGGCACAGGGAAGAGGGCAGCCCTGCAGGCTGGCTAGAGGAGCCGCGGGGTGGGGGAGGCTATGGAGGTAGTGTGGGGTGACCCAGGGCTGGCGGCAGGAGCTGCTGGGTGAAGGCTGCCTTTGAGAAGGGACTAGAGTTGGGGCCCAGGACTCAGCGTGTGGGTATTGCTGGAGCATGGTGTGTGTTTGCGTCCACTCTTGGAAGGAGCAGGCCTTGGCAGAGAGGTCGGCCGGCTGGGGTCTCAGTGGCTGCAGAGGGGGGAGCTGAGGCCCAGAGGTCTCTTCTGCTGGGGCCTCTGTGTGCTGTGAGGTGCTGGGGCGGGGAGGACGTGCGCAGAGCGTGGATCTGAGTGGAGAGTGCCCGTTCCGGGGTGTGAGTGGCAGAACAGGTGGTCCCTCGGCCACATGTCCCCATGGGCTCCTGCCTCTGCTGCTCTTCCGCCCTGCTGGGGCACAGGCTCGAGCCTGGTCAGGAACGATTGACCCCACGCTGTTGTGTCTTTGCTGTCCGGGCAGATGACAAGACATTCCAGTGTGAGATGTGCTTCAGATTCTTCTCCACCAACAGCAACCTCTCCAAGCACAAGAAGAAGCACGGGGACAAGAAGTTCGCTTGTGAGGTTTGCAGCAAGATGTTCTACCGCAAGGATGTCATGCTGGACCACCGGAGGCGGCACCTGGAAGGTGGGCCTGCGGGGATGGCCGCAGGAGGGGCGAGGGGCGAGGGGCCGCGGCCTGAGTCCAGTCGGCCTCTCTGGAAGCACGGGGCAGTGCTGAAAAGCCCGCCATCCATCAGGCAGCCTCCCAGGCCTGACTCACTGGAGCCTGAGCAACAGGGGCCTAATGATATTGTGAGCATTGGAGCCGAGTTCAGGAAGCCATTAGAAGAATTTCTTTAAAGAGTTCGTAACATTACGAGAAAACACTTTCAACTTGACAAGTCAGAAGAACCAGTGATCAAGCATGCGGTGGGCTTTCAGCAGTGTGCAGGGCACAGAAGGATCTGGTAGTGCTGCTGGTGGGAGGGCCTCGGTGGTCCCCTGGTTCCTTACGCGCTGGGCCTCCATGCGGCCTCCGGGAGTGTGGTCACCAGGGCCAAGCACTGCTGTCTGTACATGCAGGGCTACGGGAGCCAGGAAAGACCAGCAGGCAGGCCAGCTCCGTCTCCGGACACCTGAGGGAGTGGCAGGGCTGGGATTGGAAAGAAGTGGAGCCAGCGCAGTGGCCCAGACCTGGGTGGAGTGGCGCATGGGCCTCCTGCAGCTGCTGCTAGCGGAGACAAGCCCAGGTCCACAGATGCCCGAGAGGCGACGGGGAAGGTTCCCAAGGTCCTGCCCCAGACATCGCACTCTTTCTGCTCCGCAAACCTCAAGCTCAGGTTTTAACTCCAGCCGCCTGAGTGGAGCTGCCCTGGGCCACCACCCCTCCTGAGCAGAGCCCACTGATCAAACAGCTTATGAATATGCGCAAGTCAGTCCCCCGAGTCACAGCTGCGCACGCACGTTTGCTGTTGAGGGGAAGGTGGGAGAGGGAATCTGCAGGGTGCATGTGCACACACGCTGCACCCTAAGAGCAGGACTGCAACGCAGCCTGCCTGGAGTTCTGCACTGTGCTTCCCAACAGGCCCTTCCTTGTGTCGGGTCACCAGGACCCCTGCTCAACCTTCTCAGCTGCACTCAGGCCCCCTTACCCACGTGGGCAGGCTGCTGTGCCGCAGTCTCTATACGGTGGGGACAGCGACTGACCCCCACCCCCAGGTCGGTTTCAAGTTGGTCCAGATCCTGCTCATGGAGCTGCTAGCACAGCAAGTGCTGACCAGCTGCCATGGTCCTTGCCAGAAGCTCCTTGTCCCTGTGACCAGGCTCACACCTCACCCAGGCCCCTTCTGTGGCGTCTACTTGTGGCGTTGAGGCTCTCCCATGGTTTTGCTTCATCCAGACCACACCCTGCCTCAGACCTACTGTGTGTGGTACCTTTGGGCCCACGAGCCCTCTGGGCTCTGTCTAATACCCACGCGCAGGCTCTGCCCTCTGGATGAAGACCCTGAGAATATAGATCTGTCATGATCAGAAATTGCCTATTTCACAGAGCTTTCATTTCAATTTAATTCTTTTTTTTTTTTTTTTTTTGAACCCCTGGGCTCTAGCTGTCCTCCTGCCCCAGGATCCCAAATGTTGGGACCTCAGGCAGGTGTCACAATACCCAGCTACACGAACCTTTAAAAGTCTGTTTTATTTTTTGTTTGATACTGGGGACTGAACCCAGGTGTGCTTTGCCACTGAGCCGCATTCTCAGACCTTTTTTTATTTTTAATTTTGAGATGGGGTTTTGCCATATTGCCACCTGGCCTCCAGCTTGGATCCTCTTGCCGCAGCCTCCGGAGTTGTTGAGATGTCAGATGTGCACCATCACACCTGGCTAAAACGTCTCTTCTGGCCATGGTCCTGAACTCTGTGCCTGAAAACCAGAGCTTTTATTACCTGCTCCTTTCACCCTGATCCTGATTTGACTCGTTTAATTTGAAAGACTTGGAAATTATCTTCTTTTTAATGAAAGATGCAGTCTGCCTGCTTACAGTGTCTGTAGGACTCTACTGGCCTTGAGCTTTGGGCTAGATCAGCCCTCCTCTAGCAGAAGCTCTCCCGGCTCCACTGCTGAGCCTGCAGGCTCCAGGTGTGTGGGCGGGTGGTGTGCACTGTCCTTCCTTCCCTGAGAGCTGCTGTTGGTTGCTGGTGCCCACTGATGCGGATGGCACCGCTCACACCGCTGTGTCCTGTCCATGTCTGGAGAGGGCTGGAATGTGTTCTGTCCCCTGCTCTGTATGCTCACTCTCCACCTGCCCCGGGGGATTTCAGGCGTGCGGCGGGTGAAGAGAGAGGACTTGGAGGCTGGCGGGGAGAGCCTGGTTCGCTACAAGAAGGAACCTTCCGGATGCCCAGTGTGTGGCAAGGTAACACTCCATGATCTGTATCAGAGGCTGCGATGGAAGGCCTGTCGCTTCCCCAAGTCACAGCCCAGGGCTGCAGGGACAGAGCAGTGTGGGGAATTGCCAGGGCAGCGGTTGCTGCTCATCTTGAAGTGAGGTGTGCACTTCCCTCGCATGTGCCACTCGGGTCTCCTGTGATGGGCCCAGAAAAGGTTGTTTTCCTCAACAGCTTGTTTCCCCCCTTTGCCGTGATTAAGCTGTTTAGCATCTTCGGTCCTTGTCCTTGTGGTAAGGCTTGTCCCTGGGCACCAAGGAAGCAGGAGGTTGCAGGGCTTTATGTTGCCCGTCCTGCTGGTGTCCCCTGCTGGGTGGCAGGCCACATTTTCTCAGGGAGAGCTGACCCATCCATGGTGTCAGAGCTCTGGGGCAGGCCTAGAGGTGGCCTGCCTGTGGTGGCTGTTTTAGTTAGCTTTGTGTGCTATGACCCAAAAACCTAACAAAAACAATCTAGAGGAGGAAAAGCTCCCTTGGGGCTCCTGGTTGCAGAGGTCTCTTGACAGGGCCAACCCTATTCCCCTGGCCCCAGCTGAGGCAGCTCGTGGTGCAAAAGCCCCATGCCCCGTGTGGAGGAGCTGTCCCCGTTCCTCCACTGCCCCCACCCAGGTGAGGCAGTTCATGGTGCAAGGGCCCCACGCACTGGGACAGCAGGGACACTAGGAGCTCCGGCTCCCTCGGGAAATGGCAGCTGTCCCTGGTGTGCTGGCTCCTTGATTGGCACCAGGCTGGTGAAAATCTTAAGTGCCCTTGGAAGCCTGGAGCAGCCACTGGCCACTGCAGTTTGGGGCGGGCTCGTTCTGGCCTGCGGCGTGAGCAGGGATCCAGACAGTGGGTCCCCTGCTCCAGTGCCAGAGCAGCTCGCGTTGCTCACATGCTGAGTCTCAAAGAAAGCGCCCTAAGCTCTTGTGCCTGGTTGCGTCCTGGGCCTGGACGGTGACAGTCTCCTCCGCATCCAGCAGGACACAGAACTCTTTCTGCCCCCAGGTGTTCTCCTGCCGCAGCAACATGAATAAGCACCTGCTGACCCACGGCGACAAGAAGTACACCTGCGAGATCTGCGGGCGCAAGTTCTTCCGCGTGGACGTGCTCAGGGACCACATCCACGTCCACTTCAAGGTGCCAGGCCTGCACCAGCTTCCCTGGTGGCACATGGGCGTGGCAGGCCTGCAGACCAGGGTCTGTCTGAGCTCACACTGTGCTAACGGAAGTCTGCAGGCTGGGTGCCTCTCCTGGTGTGGGAGTGTCCTGCGGGCCTCTGGCTTCAGGGATGCTCTCTCCCTATGTCTCTGCATGGCCGAGGGGGCGAGGGAGCTTTCTAGGGCCCATTGCAGGGGGCCCCACCCTCAAGGCCTCTACACCTCAGGTCACTGAGGACACCTCCCAACATATCACCTAGTAGGGGGTAAGGTCTTGTCCATGAATTTTGGGGATGCAGACATTCAGACCATCGCTGTTTCTAGATGGAGGTCAGCATGTCCACCGTGATCTCTTGAGATTGACTTCATGCCTGGGTTTGCTTGTGACATGTAGTCCAGCTGCAGGCTTAGAGTAAGGTTCCTCACCGTCAGTCCTACCAGGAGAAAGCAGGAGAGGGTGGCCCTCCGCTTCCCTCCTTGGCATGTGAGAGCTTGAGGGAGGACTTGGGGTTCAGGCCACAGAAGTAGGGACCCAAGACAAAAGGCCCAGTGAATGTGGAGTGCCCTGCCAGCCCGCAGCTAGCCCTGGGTAGCTTGGGAGGCCTCCAGCAGGCCCGCCCTGGGCACAGGTGGCATTTGTGGGCCTCAGGGAGGGAGGTGAGAAGGCGGGCAGGAGAGTGCAGGGGCCGGAATTGGGTGGCAGCACCTCGGGCCCAGCTGACCCCGGTGTGTATGGGACCGTGGCTTTCCCAGGACATCGCGCTCATGGACGACCATCAGAGGGAAGAGTTCATCGGCAAGATCGGGATCTCCTCGGAGGAGAATGACGATAATTCTGATGAGAGCGCAGACTCGGAGCCCCACAAGTACAGCTGCAAGAGGTGCCAGGTACTGAGTGTGGGTGCGGCCTGCCCTCCACAGTCCAGGTCTGTTGGCCCAGTGGTGGCCATGGGGTCTTGCCCCAGCAGAGCCCACCACGTGGTCTGCTGCATCCACACAGGCAGTGTGCACCGGGTGGAGGCCGTGCTCCCCAGCGGTGACCATGGTGGCACAGAGGGGGCTCCCATTGTGTCCCTCTGCTCCCAGTGGGCCCCGAAGCCCTTTCCGGGCCTCCCACACTCAGAAGGGGCTTCTGAAGGGAGGGCAGCTTGCTTCTTAGGGGCCCCACCTTGCTGCGCAGGTGTCACTGCCTGGCCCCTGCGAGTCCTTTCCAGGACACAGTGCTGGTCCCTTGCGCTGAGGCCCAGTGGGCATCAGCGGTCGATCCCTCTCACCACAGCTCACCTTTGGCCGCGGGAAGGAGTACCTGAAGCATATCATGGAGGTGCACAAGGAGAAGGGCTATGGCTGCAGCATCTGCCACCGGCGCTTTGCCCTCAAGGCCACCTACCACGCCCACATGGTCATCCACCGGGAGAACCTGCCCGACCCCAACGTGCAGAAGTGAGGTTCCACAGACGTGCTGCCGAGGCACAGGGAGGGCACAAGGTCACGTCTCCACGCCAGGGCTTTGGGTGTCTGTCCTTCCCCTCTCACTGGGCACCCTTGCCTCCCCCAACAGGACGCGTTATAGGAAAGTAGCCCAATTCTCAGCCTAGCTGAAGAACAATCCGAAGCCCTTTTCTCCCAATAATTCTGTTTCTTTAATGCCAACCCTGGGTCTGACACTTGGCCCCCAATCATGCTGCATGGTGAGCGCAGGAGTGACGTCCTGTGTGGATCTGGGACAGACATTGCTTCCCCCTGGAGGCTGGAGGTCCCAGGTGTCCCAGACGGGTCCCTCCTGGGCCTCTCTCCTTGCCTGGCAGGTGGTGCCTTCTCCCGGTGTTCTCACTGGGTTGTCCTCGTGCGTGTCTGCCCTGGTCTTTTCTTATGAGGACACCAGTGACCTCGTCTTACCTTCTTCACACCTTTAAAGACCCCTTCTCCATACAGCCACTTTCCAAGGACAGGCGTAGGCTTCTGCCTGGGGACTTGGGGCACAGTTTTACCCTTGCAGTGGTGAGGTCTGCATGCAGCACCTTTTTGCTTCCCCCTTGCCCGCGAAGGTGCTTGGGAGGGTTCGCGCTGCCCAGCACCTGAGCCAGCAGCCCCTGAAGCTCCTGCCCCTTTCCAGGTACATTCACCCCTGCGAGATCTGTGGGCGGATCTTCAACAGCATTGGCAACTTGGAGCGCCACAAGCTCATCCACACAGGTAGCCTGCTCCTGACTGACCGCCTGGGGCTCACCCTGCACTCTGAGCCTGGGCAGCCACACCAGGCCCCCCGAGAACGTCCTGTGGTCTCCAGCTTCTCCCTCCTGGCCACTCTGCCAGCCTGCCCTCTCACCCCCTCCGGGTCCCTGGGGAGTTTCTCAGGCCAGAGACCCTGGGAAGGTTCCGTGGAGGCTGTGAGAGGTGCTCACCTCTTGTCACCGTGCTTGCGCTGTGGGGTCCGCTGCAGGGTGGTGCCCCGCTCTGCCTTGGGGACCACGCCTTTGAAACCTCCTAATTGCCTTGCAGGAGTGAAGAGCCACGCCTGTGAGCAGTGCGGGAAGTCCTTTGCCAGGAAGGACATGCTCAAGGAGCACATGCGCGTGCACGACAACATCCGCGAGTACCTGTGCGCCGAATGTGGAAAAGGTAGGCGGGGCCCGCGGCCAATCCCGGTGCTGCCCAGGAGGCCAGAGCTGGGACTGCCGCCTGGCCAGGAGACTCGCAGGCTTCAGTGGCTCACCCAACAGCAAGGGGAGGCATGGGGGCGAACACCAGGCAGGAGGAACCTGGAAGAAGGGCAGAGACAACAGTTGAAAGGCCCAAGAGACCTTTTTTTTTTTTTTTTTTTTTTTTTTTTGGTCAAGAGAGAAGGACAGTGAGAGAAACAGAGAGAATCAGTTTTTATTGAGTTTTTCACATGGCTTTCGTTGCTCCAACACTTGGTTGTGTATGCGGGTGCTGGGGTTTGAACTCGTGTACTTGTGCATGCCGGGCAGGCGTCGTAACCGCTGAGCCACTGTTCCAGACCCCTCCAAGAAACCTTTAAAGGCACAGGATAGCTCTGAGCAGCCTGTGTGGCCTGCGAGCTCCGGGCCCTGCTGCTGGCCAGCCAGCTGCTGCAGAAGAGCAACTTCCCGGGACAAGAGCCTGTTGTGCTGATGAGAACCCATCGGCTAATAAGAGAACACCAATAAACCACCCCCATCAGTGAGTGAGGAAAGGGACTCTAGGGCACCTGAGAACTTTGCCCATCCTTAGGAAAATTAAAAGCCCCCACACACTCCAAGTGAGGCCATCCTCAGGCCATTTGGTGACGCCACAGGTGCTGCTCTGCCCCGAGGCAGCACCAGCGGGACCAAGTCTGTGTGCTTGCATTTTATACTCCATCAAAATGGTTTCACTTTTTCCTTTATTTGGCTTTTACCAAAGTTAAACGGAAACGTGAAGAAAATGAAAATGCCTACAATTCTACCCAGCATCCTAACAGTGCACGCAACGTGACGCTGCACGTGACCAGGCAGGAGCGTCTGCTGCGGAGGAGCGGGGTTGGTCCCCTCCCAGCACCTGTGGTGGCTTTGTTATCCTCCAGCATGACTGGCAGGTTGTCCTCTTCTGGGTGGCTGTGGGCAGGAATGACACATGTGCTGCTCATGGAAGCAGCAGGGTGGTGTGTGCCTGTTACCCCAGGGACAGTGCATGCTGAGACAGGGGAAGTGCCAGTTTAGGGGCTGCCTTGTCAACTTAGCAAGACCCTCAGCAACTTAGCAAGACCGTGTGTTAAAAATAAGAATAAAAGAGTTGTGGCGTAGCTCAAGGAAGAAGCACCCATGGGTTCTGTCCCTACTACCAAAAAGCAGAAGGAGACATGGGCCAGGCTCTTCACCACTATCTGCTCTCTCGGGCTCCTCAAAGTTGAGGTTTTTAGAAAATCAGTCAGACCTGTCTGGAGGGGTCCACTCCTGGGTTGTGGGGAAATGGGAAGCGTGGGTGGTAGACAGTTATGGCAGGGGGATTCCTCCTGCAGGGCGAGTGGGACCTGGGCAGGGGTCCTGTGTGCCAGGGGAGCCCAGGGAAGAAGTGCGTGTGGTTGAAGCCACTTTTATATCGTTGCATGCGTCTTCACATCCGAGACCCTCAACGCTTGGTCCCACTCTCTCCTCGGGTTCTGGATGGTTCGTGCAGAACGCTGAGTCACTGCCGGCCCCCATGTTCATTTCACATAGACCCAGGGTTGGCGCTGCCATCTTCCAGGCGCTGTGAGCATGAGCGAGTGCTGTCCTTGCTGCTTCTTTACTTAAAACATCTTGGAGACCTTTTCAGGTCAGAGGCCAACACGGCCCCCTTCTTGTGAAGCCTTGGTGGGGTGCTGTCATGGGTTGCTGTCACCAGCCCTTGTGATACGTCAAGGGATTTGATTTGCTCTTACAGCTACTCGTCATATAAGCGAATTGCCGGAAACACTCTCGCACACTCTCTTTACATGTTTTATGCCTGACCGTAGACTCAGTTGATGCTGGGACTAAGTGGACCAACCCATCCCTGACCCAGCCCTGCAGCACCAGTGGTTTTTGTCCCTATGAGTGTGTGCGATGCTTTTTAATCACAAGACTAAAGGTGACTTTTAGCATAGAACTGCCCCTTCCTGGTGGGTTGGGGGCTGTGCCTCTGCAGGAGCCAGCCTGGGCTGACTGGGTCGCCTGGACCGTGGCTCGTTGCAGGGGCTCAGGCCCCCTGCCGGCTCAGGGTGGCAGTTTTCTGTTGACCAACCAGGCTATCTGGCCTCAGGGTTTCAATTTTTGGAATTTTAGCTGGAGCTGGCTGCAGGTCAGCTCCACAAGGACCAAGACACACTCTAGTGTGTGGTGATGTCCGCAGGCTCAGTCCCCACACCCAGCACTGTGTGCAGCTGCCGTGTGGTGCAGGCTGCCCCCTCCTGGGGCGACACTGCCAGGGCTTGTCCTCTGGGGCGTGATGTCCGCAGAGGCCTCCACTGCCTGTTGCTGGGCCTGCTCACTTCTGCCCCAGTGTGTGCAAGCCCCTCCCTCCTGTGATGTGCTGAGCTGCGCCCTGGGCCTGAGTGGCTCTTGCTGGAATTTCCTGCCCAGCATTGCTCACCCAGCTAGTGCCCTGAACTGTTTGGGGCCTTCTGTCCCCGAGGCAAGCCTTGAACCAGGATGTCCCTCTTTCCCCCTCTGCCTGAGTTTGTGAGGTTTTGGCTTATTTCAGCTCCCTGAGATTGGCTGTGTTGAACTGAAGTAAAAGTGGATTGCGAGCCACCATTTAAATCATGCCCGTGTCCTCCTCATCCTAATCTGCATTCACGTCACCGGAGACAGGAAGCCTTAGTCATTCATCCCTGTTCATCTCTCCAAATTGTCTGATTGGGTCACCTGGAAAGTCGTGCAAGTTTGCCAGCATCTGGTGTCAGGACATCACAGTGGCTCCAGGGCTGGTGGAGCAGAGCCCTCTGGGCATTGAGGTCCCTGTCCTGTGCACCTCGTGTGGGGACGTGGGTGGCTGGAGGGCCTGGTGGGCACTCTGCGCTTGCTCTGTCCCCAGGCATGAAGACCAAGCATGCGCTGCGTCACCACATGAAGCTGCACAAGGGCATCAAGGAGTACGAGTGCAAGGACTGCCACCGCAAGTTCGCCCAGAAGGTCAACATGCTGAAGCACTGCAAGCGGCACACCGGTGAGCCGCCCCCGCAGGCTGCCTCGCTTCCTGCCCTGCCCCAGCGAGTCCCGGCGCGGAGCTCCGTGTCGGGGTGCTGGGCACCCTCGGGGCTGCATGAGAGTCCCTTTGCTTCCAGCCTTTGGGGCTGGTGTGAGAGTGTCTCATGGTTCTCATCCACATGTCCCTGTGGTTGGTGATTCTGAGCCTTCCTCCCTGTGTTTGGCTGCCGGGCCATCTCTGTGCTTCCGTGGGATCAGCTAGTTTAGGTCAAGCGTGCGGAGCCCCGCTGTGTGGACGTCCACCTCCTTCAGGTGGACAGCGGCTGATGTCCTCTCCCACCTTTGGGTTTGCTCGCACTCTGCGCTTCCTCTGCTGTCAGTAGCCTTTCACTTTGGCACCACGTGGCCTCCTCTGCTTTTGTTTCCTGTGTTTTCCTGATGTGTGGAAGGTCCCTGCCTGTGGCGATGTCTTCAGCAGCCCCGTGTCTTCTAGTAGTGTCAGAGCTTCCAGGCCTCCTCCTCGTCTTCGATGCGTTGGAGTTGACTTCTGTGCTGGGTGAGAGGGGTCAAGGCTCCCCTATCCAGTTTTCCAGCACCAGTTGCAGAAGAGCCTGTGGTTTCTCCAGCGCGTGGTTTGGCATCGCTGTTGACGATCAGTTGGCTGTGAACTGGGTTTATTTCTGGAGTCTGTGTTTTACGTTGGCACCACGTTGGTTTGGTCTGTGGCTCTGGGCCATGTCCTGACAGCCGGTGGTGTGGTGCCTCCAGCCCCTGCTGGTTCAGGGTTGCTGTGGCATACGTCCGTAGGGCTGCTGGGATTGTTTCTTCCAGTTCTGTCGTGTCTGGTGTGTTGGTCGGGGCAGGATGGACATCTTAACGTTGTTAATCAGTTTTGGTTTACTTTGTGATTTTGTACATTAGTGTTGGTTAACATCCTTTGCAGAGGTTTTTCACTTCCGTGGTTAGTTTATTCCTAGGAGTTTGCTTGCTTGGTTGGCTTGCTTTTTCTTTTCCCTCTCTCTTTGGTAGCTGTTGTGGACAGAGTTGCTTCCATTCTTATCAGGCTTGCTGGTAAGGACTCGTCTGTTGAATCCACTTCCTGCAGCTTTCGTTCACCGGTTCCGTAGTCTTTCGGTGGCGTCTGAAGGTTTCCCTGTACCTGGGAGCCTGTTATCTGCCTTCCTGCCTTCCTGCCTTCCTCTTCATCTGCCTTCCGTGTCTTTGCCCCGCCTAACTGCTCTGAAACAGTTATTGAATTGAATAAGTTTGTCTTGTTCCTGATTTCAGGGAGACGCTCCCAGTTTTTCAGTATGCGGTGTGACGTGGGCCGGGGTCTGTCACAGGGAGCTGGGCTCCTCATGAGCCTTCTTTGCCCCAGGTTTCCTCTTTAGAGGGAGGGTGGGTTTTATTGGTGCTCTTTCTGCCTCTGTTGCGATGGCGTGTGATCTGAACGGATGCTACTCGTTGGCGGGCGTTCAGCCGTCCTACCAGTGTCCAGATTCAGCCCCCAATTGTGCTGTGCTGTTGGGCGGTGAGTCCTAGGTGTGCGTGCCCACGGCAGCTCTGTAGTCAGGCGTGGCACGTTCCCGCTGTCCTTGCACTCCTTGCACTCGGCCTGCCTTCCGTTTATTGCTCTCTTGCTGTTGTGTGTGCTGCTGGGGCTCTTCCTGGACCCTGTGGGGTGTGGATGAACCTATACCCTTAAGGAACTGCAGGTCCTAGACTCAGCTCCTCTCTGCCTCTGTGTCTGAGACAGGCCTGTCTGCGTCTCCTCACTCCTTACCAGAGGGGCGTGTTTTCTGGTGGAATTCGGCCGATGGTGTGTGTTTGCTGTCTGGCGACTGACCTCCCCAGAGGCGGTCGAATACTGGTGTGTCCAGGGCAGGGCCCCCACGTGTTTGTGAACTTGGTGCCTGCCTTGGCTGTGAGGCCCCTTCTGTCCCTGCAGGGATCAAGGACTTCATGTGCGAGCTGTGTGGGAAGACCTTCAGCGAGAGGAACACCATGGAGACTCACAAGCTCATCCACACAGGTAGGTGAGTCTGGAGGAACCTTCTGGGCTGTCTAGCAGGATGGGGCAGCTGCTCTTGCCGTCAGCTTTTCCATTGCTGACGTGGCCAGTGATGGCCCTCGGCCTCTGAAACCCCAGGCAGGTTTCAAGTGTCCGTACTTGAACCGTCCAGCGTGGTGTGACAGTGCCCTGGGAGGGAAGGGCCCCACGTTCCTGTCTGAGGCCATGCTCGTCCCCGGGGCCTGACCAGCTCTTGCAGGAGGGGCAGTGGGCTCTCAGGCACGGGCTCACGGGGTGCGGGGGTGGCGGTCAGACCTGCTGGTGACCTGTACTTCTCTCTCCCGTGTGCGGCACATGTGAGAAGTGGGCAAGCAGTGGACATGCTCCGTGTGCGACAAGAAGTACGTCACCGAGTATATGCTGCAGAAGCATGTGCAGCTCACGCACGACAAGGTGGAGGCACAGAGCTGCCAACTGTGTGGGACCAAGGTGTCCACCCGGGCCTCCATGAGCAGGCACATGCGGCGCAAGCACCCCGAGGTGAGCCTGGCGACCCGTCCTGCCCTCCCTGGCGTGCGGCTGGCCACCATGCCCTGTGGCCGCGGGTGTGCTTACACCACCCCAGGAAACTGCACTGGTGTATGTCTGCCTCGCTTGGCAGACTCCAAGTTCCTGGGGGCAGAGCCCTGGCCTCGCGTCCCCTTCGAGTTGTGCCACCTGCCAGGCAGGACTTGCACAGCAGGGAGAGGCTTCTAAGTGCGCTCTTCCTGCAGCAAGGTGACCCCCAGCCTGCCCGCCTGCTCCTTCCCTTCACAGTGCCTGCGTGCACCGCAGGGTCTCCTGGGGGAGCTGGGGTGGGAGCACAGGGAGGCCGAGAAGGAGCAATGGCAGCGTACAGCCTGGCTCGCCTGAGCAGCTTTCTAGAGAAGGCCCAGCTGGGCCGTGCACAGTCACCACCCCAAGGGAAGGGAGGCTTTCCAGACGAGCCCCGGACAGGATCTGCAGATCTGACAGCACATACCTGCAGGACCTCCGCAGGCCGGAGGAAAAGCAGAGTGGACCCAGACACAGGTGTAAGTGTCCCCGTCTCAATAGATGCCCACTGTGGGCATCAGAGACGAAACCCTTCAGTGAGAAAGCCACCAAGAACCCAGCGTGTAGAGGACAGGAGAGTCACAGGAAGCCAGCATGTGGAGGACAGGAGAGTCACAGGAAGCCGGCATGTGGAGGACAGGAGAGTCACAGGAAGCCGGCATGTGGAGGCCAGGAGAGTCACAGGAAGCTGGCATGTGGAGGCCAGGAGAGTCACAGGAAGCCGGCATGTGGAGGACAGGAGAGTCACAGGAAGCTGGCATGTGGAGGACAGGAGAGTCTCATGGTCTCAGGAATGGGAGAGTCTGGCCTTTCCATGGATCCTGGAGCTGGAGGAGTGGGCACAGAGGGTGTCCTCCACTGCTCTGGTCAACATCAGCAAGTTGCACATGACCTTGGAGGTCACCCAGGATGCCAGTCCCTGCTGTCTTGCTGAATGAGCCACACCCCAAACCCCCGCACACCATTCCTGCATGTTCCTCAGCTGAGCAGAGCTCAGTGCACTCACCACCAGCGGCTGAAGGACCCTCACAGACAGCTTGTTCTCCACAGCTGCTGCCATCTCCCCGCTCACCTCACACCCAGTGTCCATCCTCTTGAGCTTGGGTCCCCTCACTTGTGACTTAATTAAACTCAGTCACTGCAGTAACGAGTGTGACGCGTGGACAGTGGTGGTCACTCCTGTGCTCACTGGAGCTGGTGGGACAGCCCCACAGGTGCATGGGAGCAAGTCATGGGGTGTCATCTGTTCAGGACATCGCTCAGTAGGGCTGAGGGAGGTGAGGGGCGCCATTCATTCTGTGAATGTGTGTTCTGAGCTGGAAAGCCGGGGCTGAGATGCCCGCTCACCGCGCTCACCCTGACTCCCTCGGGCCTCCCACGAGGGGACAGAAGAGCACTCCTCGTGGGGCACTGAGGGAGGAAATGGTGTCGCCCATGGATGTGCAGACCCGAGAAGATGTGGACGGGCTCCGTGTGGCACCTGAGCGAGAGCCTGTGGGGATGAGGAACGAGGGCTGAGGTCAGTGTCGGCCTGGACAGGGCTCTGGAGCAGCTTGAGCCAGCACTGACAGAGCCACTCCTCAGGGGCACCCATCAGCCCCTGCACAGGTGGCCCACCCTGTCTGGGCCCTGGCATGTCACAGGGCTGTCACGTGGGCTTAGTGTCCCTGCTCACTGCCCTGTGTCCCTGCAGGTCCTGGCAGTGAGGATCGACGATCTGGACCACCTGCCTGAGACAACCACCATCGATGCCTCCTCCATCGGCATCGTCCAGGTGAGCAGCAGGGGGCGCACCTGCAGGGCAGAGGAGCTGGCTCTGAGGTCGCCTCTACACCTGAGCCGGTGGCTACGGTTCCCTGCTGCAGTGTGAATTAAGGCAATGGGGTCGTATGAGGTGCATGCAGAGGCCCCCATCCAGCCCAGAAACCCACAAGCCATTTCCACCCCAATGAGCCACAGGCAGAGGGTGGGGAGAAGGCCCACTGTGACCCACCATGGCAGGCTGATGTGGGGTCCTTCTGCCCTGGGTGAGATGAGTCACAGGGGACAGCCCAGGCAGTACAGGGGGAGTGGTAGTGAACAAGGTGACCTCACCAGGCCCCTCACCTGGCCTCTGGGAGACTCGGAGCCACTGCAGAGAAGCACATGGGTGGGACTGCATGGGCCTCTTTGCCTTCTCAAAGGAGGGGTCCTGCCTTCTCAAAGGAGGGGTCCGTACGGTTGTGGTCAGGCCCAGTTAGACCCACAATGAATTTGATTCAGCCCTGGGAGGAGAGCTGAGACTCAGAAGGGTTCACCCTGGGCTGAGCTCACCTGTCTGCTTCCTGCAGCAGCTTGGTGACCTGAGAGCCTCACCACTGACCTACAATATGTCCAAGACAGTGTGGGGACTGCCCTGGCCACCACCTAGACATGGCCTGCTGGCCTAGTCATGGCTGAACCTGATTTTCCCTCAGCCCGAGCTGAACCTGGAGCAGGAGGAATTGGCAGAGGGCAAGCAGGTGAAAGCTGGCAAGCGCAGCCACAAGAGGAAGCAGAAGCCGGGAGAGGAGGCCGGGGCTCCAGTGGCCGAGGACACTGCCTTCAGCGAGTACTCAGAAAAGGAGGCCGAGTTCACGGGCAGCGTGGGGGACGAGACCAACTCTGCAGTGCAGAGCATTCAGCAGGTCAGCTGGCTTCTGTCCACTCAACTCAGGTGCCAATGCAGCTGCCCCCACACGGGGGTCTGCTCATGCAGGCTGCCAGCCCCTTGGCAGCGTGCGCCTCGCACGTGGCCTTCTCAGCGCAGGACTGCACTCGCCTCCGCCTCCGCTGTCCACTTAGGTGGCGTTCCTGTAACACGGCCAGGTTCCGACCTCCACGTTACGGCGACATCACATTCCAGTGTGTGAAGGAGGCCTCTGCCCTGGATGGGGAGGTTCCAGGTGGCCTGTGCACGTCTTCCTTTATTATGGAAGTGCAGTCTTGGGCATTTGCCCACCATTAGGAAGAGCAGATGGGCAGGGCGGCCATGGAAGCATCTGTCCTGTTCAGCCCTCAAGGCCCCAGGGATGTCCCGGGCCTGGGCCTGCTTTGCACACCTCTGCTCCTGGGGAGAGGCTGCTCCTGGCGGTAGGAGCCTGCCCTGGTCTGCCCTTCTTGGCGCTGCTTGAGGGGGAATGAACGCTCTTCCTTTCCCTGGCTGTGGGTTCTGCAGATGTCCATTCTCCCTCTTAGCTGTGCAGTTGGGATAGCGTGTTGGCTTTCCATCACTGTGACAAAATGCCTGAGAAGATCAGCGGAAAGTTTGAAAGGTTTATTCTGACTTAGTCTCAGAGGTTCCAGTCCATGGTTGCTTGCCCACATGGCTTTGGCCTGTGCGAGGAAGAACATCATGGAGGGGTGTGTGTGGCAGAGCTGCTTGCTTTGTGGCTGCTGGGAAGCAGAAATGGGGTGTGGGAACAGAATGCTTTTCAAAGGGCAGAGCCCTTCAGCAACCTGGCTCCTCCAACCGCGCCTCCCCACAAGCTCCCACCACCTTCAAGTTGCCCGCTTAGCAGGGCCCAAGCCCACACTTGAGCTCTGGGGACATCTAGGTCCAGACCGCAGCAGATGCTCATGGGCCATCAGCAAGGCGGCTGGGAGGCACTAATGGGGACCCCAGTTTCTGCCCCATGCGGGCTTTCCCCTGGCTTCGTGCCATCTCTTCCAGCCGGTGGAATCCTGCCGCCGCTGGTCCCCGCCACTGCCTCTTTGATTATTGTCTGTATCCTGTATGTCTTTTCCACGGGAAATAGTTTTTCCAGGACAGAATCAGTTTGGCTTCCTCTTTGGCCAGCAGCTGTTTTGTTTCTTGTCCTTTGTCTGAGTGAGTGTGATGACCCATGTGACATTCTGACCTCTAGCAACAGTGCACCCTCTGCAGAAATGATTCACTATTTCTTGCTCTGTGTCACTCTTCCAGGTGGTGGTGACCCTGGGGGACCCCAATGTGACTGCCCCATCCAGCTCCGTTGGCCTCACCAACATCACCGTGACCCCCATCACCACTGCAGCTGGGACTCAGTTTACCAATCTGCAGCCGGTGGCCGTGGGGCACCTCACCACCCCTGAACGCCAGCTGCAGCTGGACAACTCCATCCTGACCGTGACCTTTGACACTGTCAGTGGCTCCGCCATGTTGCACAACCGCCAGCACGACGTGCAGGTCCACCCACCCCCAGAGACTGCGAGCCCACAGTCCGTGGCCCACTTCATCAATCTGACCACCTTGGTCAACTCCATCACGCCCCTAGGGAGCCAGCTCAGTGAGCAGCACCCACTCACATGGCGGGCAGTGTCCCAGACAGATGTGCTGCAGCCGCCGCAGCCGCCGGCACCCCCGCAGCAGACGACACAGCCCCAGGTGCAGGCCGAGCAGCAGCAGATGTACAGCTACTGAGGGTCTCACTGCTGCCGGGCAGAGCAGGGCCTGGGACTGTTTTTAGATTTGTTTGCTGGATACCAAACAGAATAGATGCACAGGGTGCGTTGTGAGCAAGGTTGGCAGCTTTGCAGAATCACCCCAGGGTCCCAGCAACCGGGAGGGTCTGTAGCACAGCTCCAGAAACGATCCCTGGGTCAGTGCCAGATATGCCTTACCAAGGCCCCGCGGCCCCGCCTCGGGACTTCTGATTGGCAGGCCAGACGGGGCGGGGAAAGCAGCCGGTTCACAGAGGGCCTGAGCAGCCTTCGTGTGTTTTCTCTGAAGCTCAGTTACTGTGTAATGCAGTCGTCACAGGGGTGACATGCAGCAGCAAACACGGTTTTCTCCTCACTTCTGAATTTTTGGGGGGTAAGTGAGTAGATTGATTTTAAAGTAAGTTATTCTCGTCTTCAGCACATGGCTGGAGTCCAGTTTGCCATAGAGCTGTGGACCGAGGCCCGTGCAAGATGTGCCGTGGAGCACGTGACCCTTGAGTCTGTCACAGGCAAGGGGTCATGGGAGGCCACCCACCAAGACATAAGACATCTTGGGAACGTCCATTAATCAATTTTCATTGGTTTTTCACCTTTTTGTTGACTTTCAAGTGCACGTTACGTATTCAAGACGCTGTTGTGGTCGACATGTTTTAAATGTTGTTTTAACTTGGTGGAGTCGTTTGCACTGTAGGACTGTCCATGTCCACCTCCGCACAGCTGCCCAGCTGCGGAGCTGTCTCAGGATTCTCTGCCATCCAAATGTAGTTATTGTGGCTGGAGCTCAGCCAGAGCCCTGAACAGGAGGACGGGGAAGAAATCCATGTTTTCTTAGTGTGTAAACCTTAATTCCAAAGGTTGATGTGTTCAACCAGTTGCTGTGGAGATGTTGAGCTAGTTGGGCACTTCACCGGGGAAGCATGGTGTAGAAACACAGGAACACAGCTTCCAGCAGGTGGGGAGAAGCCAGGCAGGGTAGTCCAGCAGCAGGTGCATGGAGGGCCCCCTGCAGCCAGCTCTGCGGGACACACTGTCACCACAGCATGTGTCGTCCCAGGGCTGAGGGCTTGGCTGGCATGGGGGAGGAGGTGGCCTTCGCTGCTGCTCCGTTTTTAGTGCTGTCCATGAGAGGGTGAACTCACTTTGCTTGTCCCCAATTTTCCATTACTTGGGAGGCCACCAGAAGGGACTGTTGGCGGCTTGACAGTGGATAGTGAGTCCGGGCGAGCCTGCTTTGCCATTGAGGCCAGCGGCTGCTGTCATGCCACATGGGACTTTCTTGGCACTTCACTTCATTCCAAATAGCAAGCTTTTGAGGACAGGGCTGGAACTGGTTTTGTGCAATATGTGCCCTCCGGAACGAGGGAGGGAGTGGGCGTGCGGAGCCCCTGGCTGCCCCCGGCAAGCTCCAAGTGCTGCCTCACCTCTCAGCAGAACCCATAGTGGGAGATTGTTTGAATTTTTAATTTATGATAATTATTTTTTGTTATTTATGTATATAATTAACTGCTTTACACATGGTGATTTCATCCAATGAATTTGAGCAGGGGTGACTTATTTTCTGAAATAGTGTCTTCATTCTCCAAATGTAACTAGGCCACCGTGGAATCAGCAGGGGACCCAGGTTCCTAAGAGATTGTTGTTTTGCATTTGCCGTCTCAAGGGTGAAGTGACCTCATTAGGAACCCAGGCAGGCTGCAGGCTAGTTCTGAACACGTGCTGGCGTCTGTCCCCATCCCTCTTCCCTGGAAGAAAGCCTTCTGAGTCGCAGTTTTGTTTTGAAGAGCTGTGCCTAGGCAAGACTGGCAAACGCTTTTGAAGATGGTAATCTAGGTCATGCGCCCTATGTGCTGTGGTCAGCAAAGCCAGCCTGTTCCCCAAACCTTCTGTGGATACATGTGGTCTCAATAGGTCACATCAGAGCACACATACTGTCCTAGTGCAATTGCTGTGACTCTTATAAGAAACTGGAGAGAAAAATGAAAAGGTACCATTCACCCCAAAGAGCCACCGGGTGCACGTTGCTCTGCCTGCGTGCAGCCACAGGGGGTGTTTGACGCCCCTGAGTGACCACAGGTGTGCCTCTAGGGAGGAGGCCCATGGTCAGCAAGCGCTGCTGCTCCAGCTGTTTGGACAGCTCAATAAATCACGTGCCCCTTGCAGGTGGCGCGCAGGGCCGGCTGTGCACTGTGGGCTCTGCGTGGAGGGGCCCAGCCTCCGGAGCAGCCCGAGCGTGTGAAGTGTTCTCTCAGGAAAGCGCTATGCCAAGCGCCCCCTCCCTGTGTCTGGCTGGAACCGCTCTGGGGGCTGGCGGGTGGGTTTTCCTCTCAGCATCCAAAGGCAGCAGGCTGGAGGCTGCCCCGCGTGGCTTTCCCCCTGCGTCTGCAGAGGCATGGACGTGCCGAGATGCTGTCTTTCATGTCACGTTGGTTTGTACAATGGTAAATAAAAGGTGCTGTGACCTCTGCTCCATCTGTCACCATGGCGTGCTGACTCCTAGGGGTGAGCTCTGGACCGTGATGGCCTGGGTGGTTGGGGGCATTTCCTGAACTCCTCCCTGAGAAGCCAGCACAGGGTCTGGAGGGGGCCGCACAGAGAGCAGTAGCAGCAGGGGCACTTTGGTGTCACTGATTGAGTGCGAAGCTCTGTGTGGTTACATAGCCAGGCTGCTTGTTAGGAGGACCTTAGCCAGCCGTCCTCTAAGGATCTGGAGAGTGGCAGGTGGCTTCAGGAGGCAGGAGCTTCGTCACCCAGCACCTGCCAATTAGAAGACTTCTGTGTACCAGGCCCACGTTGCTCTGCACACTACGGTAGCTTTCAGAGCCCTCCTGGGCAGAAGCTTCTGTCTGCACCTGATCCACCGGCACCTGTGCTGCTTGGGACACAGACTGCTGTGCGGTGGCCTGCACCGCTTCCAGCCCTGGGGCTGATGGCTGCACACAGACTCCGCACGCAGTGGGGCAAGAGCCCATGGAGCCACTGGCTTCCCTGGTCAGCTTCCATGTCCAGCTCAAGGACATCAGCACAGAGGGCCTTGATCTGGAAGCACAGGGACAAACACGTGCTGGGAGGAGGCACTCAGCGGAGCAACCAGAAGCTGTCCTGGGTTGCCTGGACAGGGCTGCCTGGGACTGCCCTTCCACCCAAACCTAGTGTCCCCTCCCCCTGGACCCTGAGGCCCCCAGGTACAGGCAGCTGGCCTTGCCAGTGTCATGAAGAGCATGTCTCAGACACACCTGCAGGACGTGGGAGTTCCACAGGGGACCCACACGCTGGCTCCTTCCCATCATGTGCGGTGTTGGGCCCCCTGAATGCTGGTGGTCGCTCACATGGCAGCCTGGAGCTTGATCCAGGCTTGAGCTACCTGCTCAGTTGACACCCGTAAGTGTGTCCAGCTTCTGCCCCTCCTCCGGAGCCTTCTCCATGTTTTGCCTCGATCCCCCTGGTACAGGCATGTGTCCCATCCTACCACCCAAGCCCAGAGTATTCGATGGGCTCCTGTGTGCCCACTGATCAGCGCCAGACCTTGCAAGGCCCCAGGGCTACAGAAAGGCTCTGGATCCTGAGGGCTCTCTGAAGCCCACCACAACCTCCCCAGGGGTCTGCAAGGTCCATCCCACCCTCTCGCCCCCAGGCTCTGTACCTGCTCTTCACACTGACCACCCCCTCCCCTTGGTGAATGGCTGCTGTCCCTCAGCAGCTCAGACACTTCTTCTGAACAGCCTTCCAGAATCCTCTAGAAGCCCTCAGTTCCTGCTCTGAAAGCCTGTGCGCTCCTCCAGTTGGCAAGTTCATCATGGACAGGGAGCTCACTGGCTTCTCTCTGGCCTCCCCGGCCTCCAGCAAGCTGGAGGCTGCGCTGTCTTTCTCCGGATCCTGTCAGCCCTGATGCTCGCTCAGGGAGGGTCCCACCCTGTATGGGGCTTCCTAGCACCTGCGATGTCTTGTGCACTGTGCTGCCTGCTTCAGTCACTCGAGTCTTCTTGCACTTTGTCTCAGTTCTTGTAAGATCCTCTTTCAAGCAGAGTAAACCAGTTTATTTTGCAGAATCAACAACCCTAAAATCTTAGCAACTTAACACAAATATTTCTTGCCCACGCTGTGTGATTGCCCGGAGCTGTCACGCAGAAGAACCCATCTCACGCTGTTGTTTGTCGTGCTAGAGGGGAAGTGGGACTCTGGAAGGTGTTCCCTGTGCACCCAGTCCTGACGCATGCTCTTCCATTTCCAACCAAGGTGGGGAAGGGACTGGACTCTGACCCTGTACATGAAACAACTACAAAGTCCAGGCAAAATATACAGAAAATGACGCTCAAGACGTGGTCGTCAGGAGGGAAGCACAGCGGTCCCTGGGAGCTGGGAAGTAGGCCCTGAGCCTGCAGCAGGAGCATGTGCTGCCGCCGTGCAGAGAGGAGCCCAGGTGGAGGTGGAGCGCAGCAGCCTGAGTGTGGGAGCGGAGAGCTGCAGAGGGACCCTGAGGCCCGCAGCTGAGGACAGACGGAGCAGGAGGAAACCATCTCTTCCTACCTGCAGAGTCAGAGGCTCCTAAGCTAAGGGGACCTGGGGGATCTGGGCAGAGGAAGACCAAATAATGAATTCCCTAGATACACAAAGGCTGAGAAGTTCAATGCCAGAAGACCTGCAGTGATCTTCCAGGAAGTCCTCTGGCAGGGGTAGGGGATGCCAAGGGGAAACATGGGTCTACGCAGAGACAGAAAGAGCAGTGGAAACGGTGGCCAGGTGTGCAAATGTGGAAGACTCTTTCCTGATCAGATGTATTTAGTAGATAATTGGTTTCTCAAAGCAAAAACAAAACTTCGTATCGTGGGGCGTGTAATACAGTCATGCCCTGCACAACGGCCCACATACAGGTGACAATGGTTCACAAGGTTATCTGACCCTGTGATGTCACAGCTTCTGTGATGTTTGTACAGTGACAAAATCATCTAAGGACATGTTTCTCAGAACATATTCCTGTCGTCTTACTACTGTATGTATAGATAAAACAAAGTATGATGACAGCCAGGCATGGTGGCACAGACCTGTGATCCCAGCAAGTCCAGAGGCTGAGGCAGGAGGAGTGCAAGGTCAAGGACAGCCTCAGCAAAGAAGGCCCCTCACAAAATAAAAAGACGTGGGGATGTGTCTCAGTGATAGAGCACACCCCGGGTTGCAGACCCAAGAAAGGAAAGAAAGAGAAAAAGAAGAGAAGAGGAAGGGGAGGGAGGGAGGGAGAAGGAGGGTCAGGAGAGCACGGGGTCGAAAGGACACGGCGCTCTGTAGCAAGGTGCTTGCACCGGATGTGAAGCGGTGAAACGGGGTCTGAAGGCAGATTGTCACGAGAAAGTCAGGGACCCCAGAGCAATAACAAAAGCCAAAGGCCAGGGAGGCCCGGCCTGCAAGGATCACAGCTGACACTGCCAGTCCTCAACAAAGCTCCTGGAGGGCCAAGGAAAGCACAACGGAGGAAGAAGGGAGCAGAGTGGAGCCAGCAGAGAAGCAGTCGCAAAGTCTGTTTAAATCCAACCGCATCAATGACAGCATCGAAGAAAATGATCCTGGGCCCCTGCAGGCGATGGTCCTGGCGGGGAAGCAAAGGAGAGAGGAAGAGGAAGAAGCAAGGTCGCCTTCATCCCAGAGGAACACACCCTTTGCCACCTGAAGCCCGCCCACGAGGCCCCTCCTCCAGGGCTCCAGCACGGGGCCTCTGGGGACGCTCCAGATCCAAATGGCCACACATCACGAGTCCAGATTGTCAGAGTGGGGCTTTGAGCAGCAGCAGCAGGAGGAGTGAGAAAGCACTTAGAAGCCTTTCTGCCCCTATCCCCACAGCTGCTCCTGCTCCTGGAGGAGGAAGGCCACACGGCATGCCCAGCCACCTATGCATGGAGAGGACAAGGCTGCTGCCTGGCACTAGTGCCCATCATGCACAGAGCCAGAAGTCTGCTCCGGTCTGCTGAGGGTGGCTGAGGTGCGAGGCTTCAACCATGCCTGCCTGCCACGCATCTTGCCTGGAATGTTCTAAAGGGAACGTTGTTGCAGGCTGAGCCACACTGAGCCATTGTTTCAGTGGGTCAGAAACTTTCGCACACGGCCACCCCTCCTGAGAGTTGTGTGATGGTGGCCGTTGTTTCCCTGATGTTTGGATGGAGGGGTCCAGTGCTCAGCTGTGCTGCGTATTGTGGAGGGTGCACTCGCTCACTTGCTCACAACCCAAGGCCAGGAGGGTAATGCAGACCGCTGTCACAGTGCCAGGAGGCAGCAGGGCACTGCAGGCAATGGTCCCCTTCTATACCCACATGCTACAACCTGCTCTCTCTAAGGACGGAAGTGCTGCCCCATTCTAGACCTGCAAAACCAGGCCAAGTATCTGTCCCTAGACTGCAGGAACCATACAGACACGTGCACAAACATGCACACACACATACACGCACACGCATATGCACACACACAATGCATGCACATGTGCACACATGCACAGACACGCACAGACATGCACACGATGCACATACACATGTGCAGGCACACACAAACACAAATGTACACACGCACACAGGTGTCTGTGCTAGTCCTGGCACCTAGCTAGCCACACTGACCCAGGGCCAACCCCGGCTGTGCATTGTGCGTAGTGTGGCTGCCTCCATTGGAGGTTGCAGGGAAAGGGACCACAGGTCTCCCAGCACTTGAAATTTGCTATGAGTCTGTGGCTTCCCAGACCTAGCAGTTCAGAATCGAGCTCAGCTTGCATTTCTTGGTTCCAGTGCAAGAGATCCTGAAATAAGGAATTTTGCACCCAGTGTGCCTTCCTCCACACCTGTCCCCAGGCAGTCACCGTCTGCTCTCATGTCCCTGACTTCCTCCACCCAGGAACACTATATAAGGCAGAATCACACATTATGTCACTTTTTAAAAAAGAGATACAGAGAAAAAATCAGTTTTATTTATTTTTCCATCTGGCCTTTGTCTCTCCCACGCTTGGTTGTGTACGTGGTGCTAGGATTCCAACCCGGCTCCTCGTGCATGCTGCACAAGTGCTCCAACCATTGAGCCACTGCTCCAGCCCCAACTTTATGAGACTTTAAAAAATATTTGATTAGCAAAGCATTCTTCACATGTAGAATATTTTTTTAAAAGAGAGAGAGAGAATCAATCTTATTTATTTTTTCATCTGGTTTTAGTTTTTCCAACACTTAGTGTGTGTTTGGTACTGGGGTTCGAACCCAGGTCTCCCTCTACTCCTGAGCCACTGCTCCAGCCCATGTAGGCAATTTCTTAATTGAAACTTATTGAGATGATTATACACTCACCTGCAGCTGTAGGAGGAAGTTTAGAGGGATCTCCTTTTCCAAGTTCCCTCAGTGGTGACAGTTTTTAAAGCTGTAGTGCAGTGTCACAGCCAGGACACTGATTTGAACGCCATCCCTGGGTCTAATTCAGATTGCTTCACGTTGCTTCACTCTGTGTGTGTGCGTGTGCGTGCGTGTGCGCACGTGCATTACCCTTCCACAGTGTCCTCACTGTGCTGCGTGGGTGGCTGCCACCCCAGTCTAGATGCCTTGTCCTTCCTGACGTGACTTTCCCATTCAGCACAACGCCCTGGCTCACCCGGTTGCTGGACGCTTCCTGAGCCTTTTCCACTCCCGGGTCTACCACACGGCTATGCCAGTTTGTGGGGCACCCACCCACTGGCGGGTGGGGTTGCTTCATTTTGAGGTTGTTGCTAACGAAAGCTGCTGTGAACATTTGTGTGTTCTTCAGTTTGTGCACGTAACTTTTCATTGCCCTGGGTGAACGCTGAATTGAAGGTCAATCTAGGAAATGATTGTGGAGTCACCGACAGTCTGTGTGAAAGCAAGTGTTTGTGGGGCTGGGGATTTAACTCAGTGGCAGAGGCGCTCACTTGCTCATGCAAGGCTCGGAGTTTGGGCCTTGGCCCTTAAAAAAAAAAAAAAAACCCACAAAAAAACAAAAAGTGGTTTGTTCAGCTGGTGCTTTGGACATGCCTATAATCCCAGTGACACGAGAGTCCGACACAGGAGGATCACAAATTCGAGGCCAGCTGGGCAGTTCAGTGAGCATCTTAGCAAGATCCTCTCTGAAAACAAAAGGGCTGGGGCTGGGCTCTGTGGCTGAGCAACCGTGAATTCAGTCTGCAGCACTGGAAGTGGTGGGGAATGGTGGTTTGTGTTCTGCACATAATTAGTACTGTAAGGTGGTGAAAATTATCCACACAGTACCCTAAAAGCAAAACTTTTGGTCTAGGATCATGTGTTGGTGAGGGAAGAAAAAGCATTTGCCCAGCGCAGATGGACAGTGGTGAGCCAGGACCCCTGGCATCTTGTATTTATAAGCTTTTTTTTTTCTACTACTGAGGACTGACCCCTGGGGTGTACCACTGAGTCACATCCCCAAACTTTTTGTTTTTATTTTGAGACAGGGTCTCACTGAGTTGCTTAGGGCCTCACTAAGTGGCTGAGGCTGGCTTTGAACTTGTGATCCTCCTGTCTCAGCCTCCTGAGTTGCTAGGATTACAGGTGTGCACCATCACACCTGGCCAGACATGAATATTTTAATCCTTTAGAAACTGAAAATGAAAGCATGTTTTTAGATTTTCAGTTCTTGTGCATATCTTGTAAGCATCAGTAGAAACTGAAGTGCTCAACTGTGCCGGGGGCAGGCACTCTGCCCCCGTGGCTCAGCGCAGCCTGGCAGTGGCCCCTGGATGGCTGTCATCTTGTGTGCAGCTAGACTTCATGGCCAGTGAGCTATCGTTTGTGCTAGTGAACCTGTAATCTCACGCCACGGGATTCGTTTCTTCTCCTTCCCAGCACTGTCAGCGCTTTTGGAGAAATTGCGAGTGGTGAGAGGCTGCTAGCCTCTACTCAGGCCCCTTCAGGAAAAGAGCAGCATCAGTGTAGACGTCAACGCTGAGCTGTATGAAGGACATTCCACGGGGACTCACCAGAATGTGAATGTGGCACCAAATAGGACAGAGTCAGAAAGAAGCCAGGTCTGTTTTTCCTTTTAATGTAAAAGGTGGCCACAAGAACTCCATGGACCCTGCTGGCACAGGCACCCCCAGGTCACTGGCCCGCCTCGTCCCTGCCTCCAGGTGGAGCCAGGGCTCCATCTTAACTGGTTCCTCACGGCAGTCCGACGCACTCTGACTGCACACCATGAGAACTTCTGCTGGGGACACAGCTCACCCACCGCAGGGACTCACAGCTGAGCCCGGTGTCTTTTCCTCCGCTCGGGACCACATCAAGTTTTATAGCCCTTGGCTGCAATTTGAGCATCGTTATTTCAAGTCAAGAACAGAAACGTGGTTCACTACCCTAGACGCGGCTTGTGTTACTAAGGAAGCAGTGAGAGAGATTCTGTAACTGAGCCCAACTACCTGGCAGTTCCTGCCCAAAAGCCCCGCTGTTGGGTAATGGAGGAGACCTGCTGCGTTCCCCAGATCCCCTTTCACTCTGCACAGCACGCTCACGCTCGCTCACAGCTCACACCGTCTGGTCCTCAGGGCTTTCTCCAGACCCTTTCTCCTTCCCGGCTCGGAACCTGCAGGGATTTCAGACTAGCTGTCAGCCTCAAAGTGCTGTTTTGCAAATCTTCACTGAAGGGTCTTTCTGGCCAGCAATGTGGGTTGGAGCACTCCAACGGCTGAGCCACCGCTCCAGTCTCTACACTTGGGTTTTATTCAGCCATAAAGAAAACTGGAATTATGTCATTTGCAGGAAAATGGATGGAACTTGAGATCATTATGTTAAACACAATAAGGCACACTCGGAAGGTCCAGAGTTGTGTGTTTCCTCTCATATGTGGAAGCTAGAGAGGAAGAAGGAGAAGAAATGTGTGTGTGTGTGGAGGGGGGAATCTCAGGGACAACAGAGGATATCAACAGACCAGAGTGTGGGGAGAGGGGGTACTGGGGAGCGGTGTTGGCCAAATTATACTGCTAGATTGTGTGCATGTACCAACAGATCCCATCATTATCTACGACTACAGTGCACCGATTAAAAAAATGTGGAAAGGGAGAGAAAGAAAACCCCTCCAATTCCTTTCACCTCCTTTGCACATGACTGCAGCCCTCATAGTGGCACGTGCCTGTGATCCCTGTGACTTAGGAGGCTGAGGGAGGAGGATGGCAAGTTCAAGGCCAGCCTCAGCTATTTAGTGAGGCCCTAAGCAACCTAGTGAAGCCCATTTTCAACTTCTCAAATTAAAAAAACAAAAAAGTCAAGGTCTGGGGACATAGCTCAGTGCTGGGACACCCCTGGGTTTAATCCTAGTACCAAAGAAAGGAAAACCACCCTCAGCAACAAAATTTGCCTATCTCTGAGATGTCTGAACCCCTTTGAAGCAAAGATAACATGTTTAAACCATGGCAAGGAGCGTGACTCGAAACCAGAGCCTCGCACGTCCTTCCTAAGAGCGAAAAGCTAAGGTAAAGACAGGACACCTGCTGCCCACTGTGGGCGCTCCATTTTATGCAGTGTGAACATCAAATCCTGTTCAAATGCAAAACAGCTGTCTTTGTTGCCTATTTCTGTGGCTTCACAAGAACACTTAAAACTGACTTTCCCTGGTGATCACTCTCTGGGTCCCAGGGGACTGTAGTGTGGTAGTGTAGCCAGCTCTGTGGCCTCAGGTCCGAGTGGTTTAGGTATCATGCGGGGCTCAGCTCGCTGCGTGGTTAGGGTCAGAGCGGGCTGTGAGATGAGCTTCAGGATGCTGTGGCTCCCGCAGGCTCTGCGTTCCTCCTTCTTCATGTCCACTAGATGGAGGCCGGGCTCGCTGCGTAGGTAAGGACCCTTCCTTCACTTCTAAAAATGCCTCAGCTCCTGCAGGACAAACTCCCAGCCAAGTGCTCTCCTGACCACAGGCACGTGGGGTGGCGTAGCAGGCAGCGCCCAGCGCGCCCAAGAGCGCTCACCGTGGACACTCCCTCTGGAGGACATTGGCTTGGTCCTCGCAGGAACCCTTCCCAAAATACTGCCTTTACTTCCCTTCCTCCCTCCCTCCCCCCTTCCTTTCCTTCTTTCTATTTGGGTGGGGGGAGGTACCAGGGTTAGAACCAAGGGGTGCTTAACCACTGAGCCACAAACCCAGCTCTTTTTATCTTATTTTGTTTATTTATTTATTCATTTATTTTGAGACAGGGTCTTGCTAAGTTGCTTAGGACATTGCTAAGTTGCCCAGGCTGGCCTTGAACTTGTGATCCTCCTGCCTCAGCCTCCCAAGCCACTGGGATTATAGGTGTGTGCTACTGCATCCAGCAAAAACTAAGTTTTCGATCTTGTGAAACAGTAGATTCCAGAAAACAGCAAGTCCGTTGTTTCTTCTTTTTCCTCTAACATATGATATAATATTCTTACAAAATATCCTCTGTGGCCAGGTCAGATAGGACGTGGAAGTATGAAGCTTGGGTTTTATGATCCCAGCCACGTGCTCCACCTGCTCCCTCTGAACCTGTGTTAGGGAGTGAGCCCCGGGTACAGGGCGTGGAGTGTTCTGACAGATGGGTGGCTGACCGTGCTCCGCAGTGCAGCTGGGAAGGTCTTCAGTATCCTCTGGGACAGCTGAGCCAGATGGAGACCTTGTGTCATTATGGTACACGAAGTCTCCTGCTGGGGTCGTTTCTGCTGAGTTCAGAATCAGGAAAATACCCTGGTGGTCAAATTCTAAGCCCTGCTCTCCTCTCAGCTACCACGGGGAAAACACTCGGTGTGTGGCTCTGGTAGAGCCCCTTTTTCCTTTAAATTATATTTCAATTTGAAATTTCTTTAACAGCAGCTTAGAAACTGTCCTGCTTATTTTTATTTATTCATTAATTTTAAAGAGCGAGAGCGTGTGTGTGTGTGTGAGAGAGAGAGAGAGAGAAAGAGAACAAGAGAAGCAATTTCATTTATTTTTCCACCTGACCTTTGTTTCTCCGACACTTTGTTGTGTATGTGGCTGGGGTTTGAACCCAGGTCCTCTCGTATGCCAGGCAAGCACTGTAACCGCTGAGCCACCACTCCAGCCCCCTGTTTATTGTTAAGACATAGGAAAAAACTGTAAGTTTGGAAGTTGAAAGTTTAGGAAAGGATTAGAATTTTTTTAAAGAGAATACCGTATTTTCCATAGGGATTTTTTTTTTGGACCAGAGATTTAATCCAGGGGTGCTTAACCACTGAGCAGCATGAACCTGGACGAAAGGACCCTCCATCTCCCAACCAAAGCAGCAACAATTCTTGGGGTGCAGCCTGAAATATTTAAAAGCACTGCTTTAAAATGTGCCCCAAGTACCCTACAGATATCTGGGGTTTGTTGTAAACAGGAAGCATATTAATTACCCTAACCATCTTTGATTCCAAGCAGTGCTGTAGTAAATAATAAAATAACCGGGGAAGTTGCTCGCCAAGGGTTTTGCTTCATTTTATTTTGCAAAATGAAGAGTTCAAACCTTGAAATCATCTTGTTGGACGTCCCCCTGATTTCTTCCTGCGAGCCACAAGGGCCTGCCTCCTGCACACCTGTGCACTGAGGTCTAACTGCTGAGGTGAATAGCCTGCCGTTCCTGAGACACAGGAAGGGCCAAGGACAGATCGGAGAGCAGGTGACAGTCTTCCCGGGTGGGTGTGAGTCTCCCGGCAGTAACCTTGAACACACACAGGCAAGCGCCCCGTGCTCAAAGACTGCTTTACTCTCTTGGAGGAGAACACGTGAGATAGGTTCAAGTTCATAGAACCCTTCAGCGGGACAGGCCAGACCTCTCCTGGACCCCTCTCCCCAGGGCACCGTCTCTCTTGGGGAAGGACCTTCCTGGGGGCTGCTCCCTCCCCAGGCGCCAGCCCTGTCCATGTGTCAATGTTTACCCAGCCAGGGCCGGTGCTCAGCACACACCTCTGCCCTGTTTCATGCCCTGCCCACGGACACTGGCCAGCTGCCGACAAAAACCATTTCCTCTGAAATAATTTGAAATATATTGGAAAAATGTATCTAAAACGTGGACAGACAGGAGACCTTTTTGTTTTATCATCCAAATATTTAAAATGTTTAGATAATATAAATGTGAATGTTAGTTTAGTTCATTTAAATATTAACTTTTAAGCCATTAGTTAACAATATGTCCGTTCAGGTTCATCAATGGTAGGAAATGTGCTGCACCAACTCCGGAGGTGAATACAGGGGAGATGGGAGGGCAGGGGCAGGAGGCAAATGAAGTCTGCCCAATTTTTCTCTAAACCTAAAACTGCTCTAAAAAAGTAGTCTCTTCATTTTTTTTTTAAAGAGAGAAGGACAGTGAGAGAGAGACAGAGACAGAGACAGAAAGAATCAATTTTTATTGAGGTTTTCACATGGCTTTCATTGCTCTGACACTTAGTTGTGTACATGGGTGCTGGGGTTTGAACCCGTGTACTCACTCATGCTAGGCAAGCGCTGTGACCGCCAAGCCACCACTCCACCCCCATCTGTTCATTAAAAAAAAAATTTAGGGGACTGTATGTAGTGGTGGCTCAGGGTTATGGCACTTGTTTGGCATGTGCAAGGACACGGGTTCAAACCCCAGCACCCACGTACACAATTAAGTGTCAGAGTAACAACAGCCACATGAAAAACTAAATAGAATTGATTGTCTCTTTCTCTCTCACTGGGGAACAACGCCGATTTCCATCAGCAGGGGAGTGACCAGCTGATGGACGATCACCCAGAGAGGAGAAGGAGCGGTTGGATCTCAGAAACGTGGAGCAGAAGAAGCCAGTGTGCAAGCACACACTGTGGCTTCCCTCCAGCTGGCCACGAGAGCCAGTAGGACAAGGGTCCACATGGGAGGGACAGGGGTCCCCTCTGGGCCAAGGGAGGGTTTAGGAGGGGCCTGGGAACCTTCTGGAGTAGTGGGACTGTGCATAGCTTGTGTCAGAGCAAGGTCACATGGCAAATAGGATTGTCACAAGGAATCCCACCAAGCATTCAGTGCTGGGATTTCCCTTTCAGACCAGAGCTCCTGAATTCCCATTCTCTCCTGTACGGGTCCTGCTTCCTGCGACCCAGGTGACAGCAGCGCCAAGTGCCACCCATCCCTTTTGTTCATCGCGCAGTGCAGTCTCCATGGTAACCCCTGCGCAGCCACCCGTGCGCCAGGAGGCTTAAACGGCCTTTCTTGTTTTCTGGTTCTTTTTGCCTTAGTGCATTTCCCACTGGGGGTGACCTTCAAGTAGCCAAGGTTAAAAGTCCTTTGAAACAGCTCTCCTGTGCTGGTTAGGCCACCAAGTGGTTCATCTGCCTCATTTTGTTTGGTATTTAGGGATTGCTTCTGCAAAGTAAATTTTTTCTATAAGTCTGTAACATATTCACATGGTTCCAAAGTCCAGTCTATAGAACAAGGCGTCTTCAAAAAGTGGTGGCTCCCACTGCGGTGCTTGCCCAGCATGCGCAAGGACGAGGGTTCAAACCCCAGCACCACATACACAACTAAGTGTCAGAGCAACAAAAGCAACGGGAAAAACTAAATAGAACTGATTCTGTCTTTCTCTCTTCCTCTCACTGTCCCCCCCCCTCTTTTAAAGTGGTGCCTCCATCCCAGACCCTCCACTCTGCCTCCCCTCAGACTCTAGAGTGTACCATGGTGTCTTTTTTTGTGCTTATTTTGTGCGTGCCAGGCAAGCGCCATAACTGCCAAGCCACCACTCAGCCCCTTGTACTTATTATTATTGAAATATAAGCTGACACAGAGACGGAGAGGTAGAGATTGCTGAATAGATGGAAGGATGACAGGTGGGTGGAGGTAGAGAGCGGATAGACAGCTGAAGGCTAGAGAGGGAAGGTAGATGATTGCTAGCTGGTAGAAGATAGAAGAAAGATGGTAGATGGAGGATGGACAGATGGAGATGGTGGATAGACAGACAGGCAGACAGCAGGGGGAGTTCTATTTCCTGACCGTCTTGTGCAGATGCTAACACACAATGTGCTGTTTCCTCCTGCTCTGTTAGAGTGTTCTCTGGGTCACTCGAGAGCTGTGTAGACACAGCCCCCTGGATCATTGGAACATCATGTAATATTTTAACAGAAATGGGTCTCATTATGTAAGGCGACTTCGTGGTATTTGCCCACACGTGTTGGTTCTTAAAGGGGCCTTGTATGATGAGATCATCAATCAAATGACATCAGGAGCTGCCTTCCCTCCATCTTCCTGTCCCTGTCTTTGAAAAAGGCAGCTCTGTGGTGCTGCAGCCTCAGAGGTCTGTGGAGGGCCACAGGAGTACAAGCAGAAGGTGCAGGCTCTCCCCTGGGCCCGCTGAAGCTTGCAGCTGGTGCTGGGAGAGGGCAGGGCTGCGAGCACATGTGCACAGGGCTGTCCCCAGAGCCCTGGAGAGCTGGTTAGGGGTGGGTGGACCAAGAGGGGGGTGTTCATGTGAAGGGGTGTCAGATAGCAGCTAAGGGGAATATCATAGAGCTTCATGTATGTAGCTTCATGGATGATTCTCTAAAGAAAAATTTAGTTAAAAGTGAAAACCCAAACAACAGAGGCAGGGACAACACAATATTCACGATTGCGGTTGCAGGGCATGTGAACAGGGCTTTCTATCAGTCAGAAGCCTGCTGTGGGCGACAAAAAAATCCCCCCAAATGCCAGATGTGGTGGCAGTGCCTGTAATCCTAGTGATCTGGGAGACTGAGGCAGGAGGATCACAGCCAGGCAACCTAACAAGAGCCTATCTCAAAAATAAGAAGGACTGAGGTATGGCTCAGTGACAGAGACCCTGGGTTCAGTCCCCAGTACCGAAAAAATGAATTTCCACGGAGTAAGCAAGGCATGAAACTGATTGGAAAGAAGGCCAGAAATAGGGACCAGAGTTGTGCCCCAAAATGCAGAAATTTCTTCTGGAAAAAATCACAGGAGAAGTGGAACAGGAATTTTTCAGAGACTTTTAATAATTCATATTTCCTGAGCCCCCGGCCCAGGCAGACACCGTGGGAGGTGATGGGAATTCAGCACCAAGCCAGACTGCCCTGGGCCCTGAACTGAAACCCACCCAGGACTCCCAGAGACAGAGAGACGTAAAAAGATATTATCATTGCATCCCGTGCTTTCAAGAAGTGAAATAGAGACATGAAAGGTTTGCTGTTGTATTTTTTAAGACCCAAATTGAAATTTCAGAGATAAGAATTGTCCGGGATGGGACAACCCACCGGGACATCAGCATTCAGTTCAGACTGCTGGCCCAGGGTTGGCTACATGCAATGCAAAGTTACTGTACTATATTTTTTTTAAGAGAGAGAGAGAATCAGTTTTATTTATTTTTTCATCTGGGCTTTGTTTCTCCAACACTTAATTGTGTATGTGGTGCGGGGGTTCAAATCCGGGTCCTTGTGCATGACAGGCAAGCGGTCCAACCGCTGAGCCACCGTTCCAGCCCCCATGGTTAGCATATTTAGTCTCCACATGTCTGTGAAGTAGTTTCACCTTCCTTGCTCTATAGAAGGAGAAACTGAGGCAGGAGAGCCCAATTGGGGAGTGTCCAGGCAGGACCGGAGCACAGACCTGGCTGTACTACCATGCTTCAAGGCTGGTTCCTGGGGTTTTAATGAGGCTTGGACTGAGAGACCCAGCGGGGGCAGATGCCCTGCCACTGTCACCTGTGTGCTCAGCAGTGCTGGCCCAAAGCAGGCACGCTGAACATTTGCTGGACTTGGTGCTTCCTTGCGTGGGCTTCTCTGGCAGGAAGTCCAGATTCCCAGGAAGTCTCAGCAACAGTTCCCAACATGGCCCCCAGGTGGCAGATGGCACCTCCTGGAAATGCTCCTGGAGGACTTGGCAGAGGTGTGCGGGGCGTGTGTGAGAAATAGAACCCTAGGAGTCTTCTTTTCTAAACAGGCGGCTGAAGGAGAAAAGTCTTGGCTGTCGGTGTCTGATCTGGAGCCCTGATAGGAGAGACCTGCTGGCAGAGAAACGGGCATGCTGGACTCAGCCCTGGGGTGACTCACTGCAGCGGGAGGTGGAGGAGAGCTGGGGCGCCCAGGGGGAGCAGCCCAGGAGGAGAAGAAAGCCAGAGGAGCTGGCCCTCCACACACCCCACCCCTGCCTGCACCTTGTCCTAAGACCAAGTATGTCACAGCTGCTCAGCCTCAGAGATAGGAGGATTTCTCCCTTCTCTGCCTCTGTTTGTCAGAGGACCTGCCCGGGCAAGCCACCCCTCTCTCCTCTCTTTGTTCACTTGACTGACCTTGAACAGAAACAGCAGCTTCATTGCTGTGGCTTAGAAAGGGCTTTTTAAAAATGAAAGAAAATTTAAAAACAAAACAGTCTACAAAAAATGGGAGTTGCCCAGCACTGCGAATCAAAAGACTGGACTGGTTAAAGTGGCCGGGGAACCTTCAAGCCACGTGTTCATGAAGCAATCCAGAGAAGCAGGACCAGGAGACCTGACACCTGGGTCTACATGTTTCTCTAAGCACACGTGGAGACCCTCCTAGGCCTACCCTGGCATCCCCTCCTGTTAAACCCATGGTCGATTGGCTCTGTCTCAAGTCAACAATGCGTTTGATACCTGCCCACCACCCTGGCTTGGCCTCACCTACTTCATTCAAATGTGCTCAGAACACTTTCATCAGCCTGCAGCTGGCCAAAGCCACATGACACAGGGCCTGCTTGTAATAAAGCGTTGACTATGCCATGCACCGTGCTGATCACTGCAGAGGGAAAAGTAGACGGCTGTATGGGTGCGCTTTCCCATGGTTGTGTATTAGATGGCTGACGTTCCTACGTGGAACTGGCTCACATGATGGCTGAGATGGCCGAGACCTGGGATCTGCAGGGCAGTCGGCGCTGAGCCTCAGAGAGACGAGCACAGAGATCTAAGTTCCAGAAGGTGTTGTAGCATGAAGACCTGCAGATCGGCAGCAAGAGGGACTCTTCTACCTAGGGAGGACAGCTTTGTTCTTTCCAGGAGGGCAACTCACTTCACTGGTCCAGAGACACACCCAGCATCACGCTGACTGAATGCCCTGTGGCCCAGTCGGGCTCACACAGGACACTACCCCACGGCCCGGGTAGCTCCCCGACGATGGCTGCACCCTGGTTTCCTTACCCAGTCGCCGGGGGCCGTCTCGGTTGTTCTACGTTTGCTGCTGTGAATGAACGATGCTTCTGGGTTGACCAGTAGTCCGGGGTGAGGCCAACGCTAAGTGTCTTGTTCTTGGACACTGTGGCACAGCCCTCCTGGACCTAGGTGGGTGTGCAATGTGCTCTCTCAGAGGGCGGAAGTCCCAAGTCAGGGTGTTTGCTCATTAGGGGAATCTTCCCCTGCCTCTCCCAGCATCCAGTGCCTCCCAGAAATCCTTGGCTACATGTGTCACTCCAGGCACCACCTCAAATGTCTCTCCCGAGTCTTCTTCGTCCTCCTCTGCCCGATCTCTATGTCTGAATTTCACCATTGATTAGGATAGCAGACTCCAGTGTGGTCTCATCCTGACTCTAGCACCTTCATAAACCCCATTTCCAAATTAGGTCTCACCCTGAAGAGCTGAGGACTAGGTCTTCAGCTCTTCTTAGGGAACACAGTTCAGCCCACAAGCGGGGTCTCACCAGCTCCCGTGAGCCACCCAGCCCTAAGTTCCTCTCAGCAACTGTGGGGACCCGAGGGTCTCCAGCCTTTTGGCTGTCCCCTGAGGCTGTCATTGTCCTTTTTCCTCTCCTCTGATCCCCACAGAATTGTCTTCTGGCTGGACTGTCAGACCCTTCAAACAGCTGTGAAGACCCCACAGGTCCTCTCAAGCAGCCCCTTGACAAACGTCCGTGCTCCCCTTACAGCATGAGTGAGACATCAGGTTACATCTGTGCCCCATTTGAGCACTCTTCACCAGGGCCTGGGAACGAGCCCGTTAGCTGGACCCACACGCGGCCGGCAGGTCTGCTCTTCTCCTTCCTTGTGTGCGTAGCTCATGAGAGGAGCAGGTAATGGCCCCTCCCAGCTGCCAGCTGTGACAGGGAGGGATCCACTGCCCCCAGGGCCTCCTTCACTCACCTACTGGCAATAAAGCAGGGGCTCCCTGGACCACTGTGCGGCTGGCTCTGTGGACCTGCTCTCTGCTGGGCTCCTGGCAGCCTCCTGGAGTGGGTGCCCAGCTGCGAGGCACTGCTTGGCTGGGTTCCTGGGCCTCCCTGTCCCCTGCAGATGAGCAGGATCCAGTCTGCTCTGCCACTAAGACCACCTGTCCCCACAAGATCGGCTCCCAATGCCTTCCAGAGTGAATGCTTCATCTGGCCTCAGGCACAAGGGCAAAGCCCAGCCAGGGGAAGGAAGATGGGAGAGACCCAGGCCTGAGAAGGAAGCTGCATCCTTCCCCGCCCTCCTTCCCACCCCTCCTAAGCTGGCTTCCTTTCACCCTGGCCAGCCCCCTCTGTGACACTGGAGAGCGCCATCAACATGCCCATGCTCCCTTCTCCTACTGACCTCTCTGAAAATAACAACAGCTGTTTAAGGTGCCCCCTGCATGTCTCCGCATCCTAATGCACACTGGATGAAGGCTCGAGTTTCCAAACAGATTTTCAGGGTTTCCTCTCTCCAGCGAGCTCTGTGGCATTTCCAGGATGGGCCTGGGGTTGGCCTGTGTCTCCTTGTGTCTTCACAGTGCGTTTGTGCCTTGCTGTGATGAGCAGACTCGAGGATGCCAAGTGCCCGATTCCAGCCCACCTGTGCTGAGAGCCGGTGTCAGTTGGTGTGGAAAACTCTCCAGAGTGTGTGCTATTCCATCCCACAGTGGACATTTTTTGGAACTAACTGGCCTGGTATTTGCAAAACTCTTTGGAAGGAAAGGGTGACTGTGAACAAACGAGGGAGGAAGGACAAGCAGTGGTGGGGGGGTATCTTAAGAACGTGCGTAAGTGTTGAGTTGACATCTAGTTTAACTCAGCATGTGCTGAGGATCACGGCTCCCAGGCCCAGGTTGTCATGTGAGGATGGCAGGATGTTTTAAATTTTAGTGTGAACCATGCAGTGTTCTAAGAACCCTGTGAACCGCCGTCTCCCCGAGGCTCACACTTCACCATTAGATTGTGCTACGTTCCTTTTGATGATATCCTATCTTTGCAAAGTCGAGATTTGGGAGAGAGCTGTGGAGGTTGTAGGTGACAATCAGCGTGGGACAGGGAATGAGCGTGGGAGAGCAGTGCGATCCCCACAGCGGAGAGCCGTGCAGTGCTGCGCGTGTGCGACCATCCCCTGAGTGTCTGGCTGGGGTCGTTTTCCCTGAGCTTACGTGTATCATTGCTTAACGCTACTAAGTCATAAGAATACAATTTTTTTTATCAAGGAGAAATTCATATAATATAAAATCAACCATTTCAAAAGGCACAATTCATGGAGTGTATCCACAATGACATAATGACATACAGCTCTCCTCACCATCTGCTTCCAAAACATTGTCATCAACCCGAAAGGAAACCCCACACCCATTAAGAAGTCACCCCCCGGGGCTGGACCAGTTTGCACAGTGGTTAGAGCACTTGCCTGGCATGCACAAGGACCCGGTTCAAACCCCAGCACTACATACACAACGGAGTGTCAGAGAAGCAAATCCAGATGAAAAAAATAAAGCTGATTCTCTCTTTAAAAAAAATAGAAAAGAAAGTCACCCCGCTGCCTACCCCAGCCGCTGGCAATAGCTGTCCGTGACGCCTGAACATTTCCTATAAATGGGTTGTACGCTGTTCTCTGTCTTGAGTCCGACTTCTGTTGCTTTCCCAGTATTTCTGGGTTTGTCCATGCTGTGCATCTGAACTGCCCTCCGTTAGTGATTAAACAGTGTTCTAGCGCAAGCATGGGCCATGGGCAGGCCGTCCCACGTGTGTCCTTCATCCGCTGATAGTTATTCCAGTGGTTCCCACCGTCTGCTATTCTGAATAAGGCTCCTATGAACTTTATTTTTATTTTTGGCACTGGGGATTGAACCCAGAGACACTTAACCACTAATCCTCATCCCCAGCCCTTTTTTTTTTTTTTTAAAGAAAGAGGGACAGTGAGAGAGAGAGAGAAAGAGAGAAACAACTTTATTTAGTTTTTCACATGGCCTTAGTTGCTCCAACACTCAGTTGTGTACGTGGTGCTGGGGTTTGAACCCGGGTCCTCAAGCTTACAAGGCAAGCTCCGAAACCGCTGAGCCACCGCTCCAGCCCCCCCAGCCCTTTTTATATTTCATTTGGACACAGGTTCTCTCTAAGTTTCTTAGGCCTCTCTAAGTTGTTGAGGCTGGCTTTGAACTTGCAATCCTCCTGCTTCAGCCTCCTGAGTTGCTGGGATTACAGGCGTGCACTGCTATAAACTTTATTATACAAGTTATTGTTTGAATAGCTGTTTTCAGTTATTTTGGTTATATAGCTAAGAGCAGAATTGCTGGACCATGTGATAAGTCCAGTGCTCGCTTCAGCAGCACTTATACTAAAACTGGAACAATACGGAGAATTTTAGCGCAGCCCTTGCGCAAGGATGGCCGGCGCATTCACGAAGCGCACCATATTAAAAAAAGAAAAAGAAAAAATGCATATGATAAGTCCATGTTTAATTTTTTCTGAGGAACTTCCAGACTAGTTTCCTGTGGTTTTTTTCCTCTCTTTTTGTAATGCTAGGGATGGAACCCAGGGCCTCACACATGCTAGGCAAGCACTATAACACTGAATTACACTCGATAAGTATTTTAAAAATCATTTGGTCCTAACTACTTGATAAATGACCCCATGGGGCATCTCTTTTGACCGAGGAATTCTATATAAAGATAACTGAGACACTAAGGATACGGCGTACAGAGCAAGTTTGGGGACCTCTGGTTTCTGGGGCACCTGCAGCACCTCTGGGGCTCTGGTGGCAACCGCACAGGACTACCTGCCCTGGAGAGACCACATGGAGGAACCAATGTGCCAAGTGCTTTAGGACAGCAGCAAAGAGGTACGATCCCCTGAACACCTGTGTTGGTCCCAGGAAGGGTGGGACTGTTTAAGTGAGGTCACCTGTCAAGAAGTGCGATGGAGGCTCAGGAGACTGAGGCAGAAGGATCGCAAGTTCAAAGCTAGCCTTAGCAACTTAGTGAAGCCCTAAGCATCTTAGCGAGACCCTGTCTACAAATAAAAATTAAAAAGGCTGGGGATGTGGCTCAGTGGTTAAGCACCCCTGGGTTCAATCCCTGGTGTAGGGGTGGAGGGTATGGCAAGGAGCAGGAAGAGTGAAGCCAGAGGGGAGGGAGACCAAACTTAGGGACCCAGAAAGAGGCAGCTGTAAGTGCAGCAGGTCTGGGCAAGGGAGGCACTGGGGTTACCGAAGAACAAAACGGTGACCAGTGTGGCTGCACCTGGGGACAAGAGACCCAGAGGACTTGCAGAGGCCTGCTGGGACTCAGCCATCCAAGTGCTGCTGTTAGTGGAGGCCAGAGGCTGCCCCACCTCCGGAGCCTGAGTTGGAGGAGCTGGGGATTAATCAGTCAGTCCCCCATAAACCCAGTGACACACAAGCCACATGCCTGTGAGCTAGTAGCAGGAATGTGGTGGAGTCTGGGGTTCAGAGACACCTGAGACTGGCCCAGTGGGAGGAGGCAGGCATTGCTGGCAGCGAGCAGGGAGAAGGGAACTTCGGAGCAGACCCGACAGCTGCGCAAAAGTCCTGCTGGGCTAGTGAGGAAGTGGGGAGGGGCTGCTGGAGGGCCGAGAGCCAGGAGAGCACAGGCTGCAGCTGGAGAGGCCTGGCCGCTCCCATCCTACAAAGCAACGTGGGGATCTGCTTTCAGAACATCCCCATGCCCACAGGATGGACTGGGCAGAGGCCAGTGTGTGGCTGTCAGGACCAGATGGGAGCAGCTGTGTGCCCAGACCCAGGTGCCTGCAGCCTGCTGACATTCAGAGCCTGGGGAGGGTACAGACTGGGGTCTCTGTTCCTTGGCTGGGGTCAATGTGACAGAGTTCTGAATCTTGTGAAGAACCTCATCCTCCTATCTTGACAACTACGGCCTCACTTCCATCTGGCTGGGTATTAGCGCTGAGGGGTCTCAAACTCCTGGGCCGCAAGCTGCCCCTTTTCTTCCTACCTCTGCCTCTGTCCCACCCGCCGCGGCCTGCCAGCACTGCAGGGACATCCCAGGCTTTGTGCCGGAGCTCAGGGTGCATCTCTGCCAACAGCTTCCTGGTGGCCATGGCTTGGATGCTCATTTTAGCAGTGTGATTACCCTCCACAGGGAGACACAGCAGAGACAACAGATGTGCCCGGGCCTTTGGGCGGGTACCAGAGCTTCCTGGAGGAGGAGTGTCTATGGCCCCTCACATCTGCCTCTCTGCAGACAGCAGGTGCAAGGGGGACCTCTTGAGGGCAGTCAGGCCTTTAGCAGCTGGCCTGGGCGGAGGTGGTACTGCAGCTGTGGGCTGCATCGTGTGGATCCTCCATAGCTGATGGAGCATGCCACGGGAGCAGAAGCTACTGGGCTCTGGCCTTCAGGCTGCAGGTGGCCCATTCCTCAATGTGCCCAGGTACTTACAGACATCCTAGTGGGGATGCCGTTAGAATTGTGGGGTGACCTTCAAGAGAGGTCTGGGCTGGTCTGAGAAGCTCAGGGGAGCTGAGGGTGGCAGCCTGGACAAGAGGCAGGGAGAGGACAGGATGCAGGAAGGGTCTTTAAAGAGCATCTACACCAAGAGACCACAGAAGACCTCAGCGGTTACGGCGCTTGCCTGGCATGCGCAAGTATGTGGGTTCAAACCCCAGTACCATGTATGCAACGGAGTGTCAGAGCAACTAAAGCCACATGAGAAACTAAATAAAATTGATCCTCTCTCTTCTCTCTCTCACTGTCCCTCTTTCTCTCTCTCAAAAAAAAAAAAAAGCACAGAAAAAGGAGGGTGCAGATGTACCTTCTCTACCAGACTGCCACCCCCCTCCCGCTGGGTGGCGGGGCCCCTCCTCTTGCCCTGCGGAAGGAATGAATGGGCCTCTAGAAGACCGTGGGAAAGACAGCCAGGAACCGGCCAAAGGGGAGGTGTCACAGAAAGGCGAGTGCTCGTGTAAACAGAAAGCATTTGCTTGAGAAAGAGGGGGAAGGGGCTCCCTCCTCCCCCTCCCCACGCTCTGACGCCTCTCGCCCAAACCACTTCTTCAACATAAAAGCAAAATCCCTGCAGCGAGCAAGTTTTGTTCTTTAGAAATAACCTTCAAAACACGCAAGGGATTCTCAAACGTAGCCCTGCAAGTTGCGGCAGGAGTCACTATGCTGCAGAGGAGGCTGGGCCCCCGAGGTCCCCAGGCCAGCTCGGCGCCACTCCAGGCTCCACCCCACTGCTGCAGGGCCAGGTAGGCACCCCCCGCTGCTGCTTCCTCCTGGGAATGGGAGAATGTTGCCAACCCCTGCGGCTCCATCCACCAGGACTGTGATTGCTCTGAGACCCTGAGGAGCAGCACAAAGACGAAAATAACTCAGTTTAAAACCTGAGGGACAGACGTGACACCAGTGGTAGTAAATAATGGTCACTATTTGTCCATCAGCTGGTGCCCACTGCACACAGTATCAACCTCATTGGAGCTCATGGCCAGGCCAAGCAGGTGCCACTGTCCTTGCGTTTTGGGGATGAGCACGCTTACCTGTAGACACAGTCCGGGGAAGCCACTCCAGGCAGGACGGCTGCAAGCCCAGAATCCTCTACCATCACTTGGACCTGAAAGGTTTGTCTGTCCCTGTAGCAGGCGCTCCCCTGCCTTCCCAGCTGCGGATCCTTTGCCCGCCAGGCTTCATCCACATGTGGAGTTCAAGGGCCCCACGGAGCAGGTCACCTTCTCAGATGTGCTGTCAGGAGGTCCATTGTAGGAGGCAACCGAGGTCGGAGCTCTTACAGAGAAGGAAAAGGGACAGGAGAAGCATGGGGGTGGTTTGCCAGCTTTGGCCCCTGTATGCTGGCAGCAGTCCTCTGGCCAGGGAGAAGCCTCCGGTCTGTGCCAGGCCCCCTCGGGCTCGCCCCTCGAAACCCCACCTCATGAACACCGTGTGGCCACAGCTTCACTGTGGGACCAGGAACCGGGCTGATTGATTCCTTCCTGCCCAGCGAGCGTGTGGCCTTGCAGGCTCATCACGGTTACGTGAATGTGAAGTCCCAGGCTCCGAACCTGCGCGCCATTTCTTCCCGTTTTTCTTCAATTGGTCCACTTTTCTTCTGACTTTCAATGTAGTGGCGCTACTTTTGTGCTTGGAAATGTCACCTGTCAGAACCACTGGCCATTTACATAAACAGCAAGTGCCTAGAGGGTTCAGAACCCACCTTCGCAATCCCTTGCAGGGATTAGCAAACTGCCTTTCAGAGAGGCTAAGCAGAGAGAAGTGTGCCAGTGGGGGTTCCAAGCCAGGTCCCTGCTGTGAGCTTTGGCTCCGCCTCTGCAGCTGGGGGCTGGCTGTTTTGGTTTTCCTGGGCTCTGATTCCAGAGCCCTGGAGCCCTATGCTGAGCCCGTAGCAGGCACTCCATAAATATTTGTCAAGTGAAGCACACAGATGATTAAATAAATGAAATTGGAGTGTTTTATTACTTGACGGCTGTGGGCTGTTAGTCACCCACAGCTGCCGGGCTGGCGCAGGCAAAGCTGGAAGCTTGAAGGAGAAAGGTACCTTGGGCTGAACCCCGGAAACAGGCACATGACTCATTTTCTAGCCAATTCGTTTTTATTCCCACCAAAATAATGACTACGTTTACTTTTCAAGTTATCTTTATATAGTCAAAGTTCCAATTATTCTCAAAGTGTTAGTTTAAATGTTAGTTACATTTGCTACAAACAGGCTTAAAATAACCATTTGCCACCCCAGCCTCAGGGAGAACAATTTTCATAAGATTATGTGGAAAATGATGGGGCTGCCTAGTCCTCCTAGGAGGTCCCCAAGCAAGCACTATCATGTCAGGGTGCGTGAACTCCCCAAACAGAAGCCCCAGGAGGGAAAAGGTGAGGGCCATGGGGGTGTCAATGGTGTGCCCAGGGGACAGCTGGTGTCAAGATGCTCCCTGCTCATGTCTTCCACCCTGCCCCATTATTCATCTCCTTGGGTGAGGAATAAGCCACACCAATCACCGCACCAGGCCTGAATGAGTGTCCTAGGTAGGAGGTTTGGATGACGCTTCCACCTCTGATCCAGTTTTCTTTCTAAGGCTGGGATATCCCCTCAACCACCCTACCCGCAAGGTGGAAGACACATCTTTCCTTTATAAGCCATCCATCTCCCCTACCTGTGAAAAGTTGCTGTTAGGTAGGAAAGGAAGAGGGAACCCTGGCCATATTTGACATAGATTTTGGCTTTGCTGTTGGAGTAATTAAAATAAAAATTACTTCTTCCTAAGAGTGTGAAATAGTAAGATACAAATCTTCAGGGAATTCAACGGAATGAAAAAGCCAGTTCCTAAATGGTTACGCAGTACTTAAAATTCCTGAACGGAAACGTAACATTTCTGAAATAAAAAGATTTTAGAAATGGAGGGTGGAAGGGGTTGGGTTCCTGAAGGTGGGAATGTAGGCAGGATGGACTGTGGTGGGGTACCCGAACCTTTGTTAGCACGAGGCAACGACGACCAGCAAGCAATAGCGGGGGAATTTGGATAAGATCGGCGATTCTACCGCTGTCAATATCCTGGTCCTGAAATTGTCCTTTCTATTTTCTTTGCAAAGTTTTGCCAAGTTGAGAACGCGAAGTGACTTATTTCTTACAATTGCGTGTGGCTCGATTTTACTCCACCACTACACTCGGGAAAGCTGGCCAGCGGTCCTCGAGCCGCGCGCACCTGGGAAGCGCCGGCAGCCGGGATGAGTCCACCAGTCCGTCCGCGCTGCCCGGACGCCTGCCTGGGGGCGGGGCCCGCGAAGCGGGCGGGTCGGGTCCTGCCGCGGAAGTGACGTCTTCGGGGCGGGGCGCGCACCTGGGCACCTGGGCGGCCGTGGCGGCGCCGGGCGGCGGCGAGACGCGCGATGGAGGGCGACGGTGCGGGCCCGTGGGCCCTGGGGCTGCTGCGCACGTTCGACGCGGGCGAGTTCGCCGGCTGGGAGAAGGTCGGCTCGGGCGGCTTCGGACAGGTGTACAAGGTGCGCCACGTCCACTGGAAGACCTGGCTCGCCATCAAGTGCTCGCCGAGCCTGCACGTCGACGACAGGTCAGAGCCGGGCGGGGCGCCGGGCCGGGCCGTTCGGTGGCGCGCGGCGGCGGCCGGGGCCTGGGACTCGGGCGGGGGTGGCCTCCTGTCCACCAGGAGCACCCCCGGATCAGTCTGGAGGGGACCCGAACGGTAGCGAGGCCGAGAGCCCTGGGGCAGGAGGGCGCGGGGTGCTTGGGCGAGCTCCATCCGGGTCTAGCCGCGCTGGTCCAGGCGCCGGGTTCCCCGGGGACCTTGGGAGCCGCGTTTGCCTATCTATGTCACCTGAACCCTCCCTGTTCCTGGCCTATCCTTGCCACCTGACCCCTCCCGCTTCCTGGCCCGAGTGACCCCGTAACTTGGGGGTCCCGAGCTCGCCCTGAGCCTTGAACCAGTGCCCTCGGGGGCGCGTCCGGCCTGCCGGGGACCCACCTGGGCGCTGCGGTCTGCGCCAGGCTTAGAAAAATTGCCGTGTGGGCTTCTGGGCTTTGTGAATGTAGGTAGGCTCCGTTCGACTCACTCGGTAATTTACGTTGGAGCACAAATTGGTGTAAGACGGTAATTATTTCAGTCGGAAGCATGGGCTTGGCTCAGGCGAGTCGTCCTGGTAGCCTGGCACTTGGCGGCCCAGGGCCCGGGGTCTGCCCAGCGCTTCCCGGGGCACGCGCTCTTCCCTTGGAAGGCGAGCCTCTGGGAAGGGTCTTGCATTAACCCGCTCCGCATCCATGCCACCGGGCCTCCTGCACCGGGTTTCCCTGCCTGCCGCCCCTCCCTGGCAGGGGTCCCCAAAGGAATGAGGGAGATGGGAGCCCCCACCTCCCACGCTGGGTTCAGTGTCTCCACGGGGTCTGTGGAGGTGGGATGGGGAGAAGGTTCTTGAAAAGCAGCCTTTACAGTTGAGTTTTCATGGTTTATGGGTAAGCTTCAGGCTGGCATATTTAAATTGCTCATCCTCAAGTGGCCCTTGGAAGTATTTTTCTGTTTTCACGAGCTTTCTTGGAAGCTCCTTTTCAGGTCCCTTTAGCTGGGCTCCTCAGACCTCTGCTGTACTGTAGGATGGTGGCCAGTGTGCAGAAGCTGCTGCTGTCCAGGGGAGGCCCGGTCCACTCCCTTTGTGTCCTCATCCTTGACCAGGAGAGGACACCCAGAGCAAATGCCACAAACCACCACCAGCTCAGGGGAGATGCCCGCCCAGGCTGTGCCTCTCACCCTGGGCACCTCTCAGGCCGGGAGGGGCGCTGTGGTCATTTTGATGAAATCCAGTCACTTTGAACACCAGCCAGCAGCTAACTTTGCGTAGGGGTACTTTACGCCCCTGGAAACGCTGTCAGATGGTTTCCGAGTGAGCTTTATTCAACCTTGACACCAGTTTCTTGTATTGGAAGGGCAAAGTAAACAACAAGTGGCCAGGTGGACGCCTCTACTGCGCCTCTGGAGCAGCCCCTGTGGCCCAGGTGGCCTCTTCCGAAGCAGGGTTTGTCCACTTGAGGCAGGTCACTGAGGATCTTGTACAGCCTTGTTGAGAAGTGTTTGTTCTCTAACTAGAAGCTTTTCCTGCCCTGCCCGAAGATGGCAGGTGGTGGCATGTTGGCTAGGTGGAGGTCAGTGCCCCCTGGGAAGCATTTCACCTGCTGCCCTGGGCCTGGGGCTGTGCGGTGGCTTGCTCTTTGTCTGACTGAGGTGGGTGAGCCCTGTGGTGTGTCAGAGCCCACTCCAGGGGTTGTTGTGGACTTGGGGCTGTTAGGCCCGAGCTGCCCTCCTGCTGTGGTCCAGGAGGGGCTGGTGGTGTGCAGTCTTGCCAGTTGCCACTAAACCTGGACACAGTTGTTGTGCTGTCCTGCAATTTTTCTACAGTGCTTTTTGGTGCCCCCAAACTCCATGCCGCATTTGCAAGATGTAAGCTGGAAGAATGGGATTTCCAGGGGTCCTTGTGCAGTCTTCCCCCTGCCCTGCCCTAAGTCTGTCTTGGTTGCTTGAGGAAGGTACCTCTTACCTCTGCCAGTGGCCTAGGCCTTTCCCCAGGCACTGGCTTCCGTGGCTCTAGCCTTTATCCACCCTGGGCCTTGGCCAGCCCTGATCATCACACCTGCAGGCCACCCCAGCCCTTGTCTCCACGCATCTCTATGCAGGGAGGGACAGTACTTATTAGACCCTAGACACCCATCCCAAGGCTTCCTGGGGGCAGGGAAATGTCTGCCAAGAGGGTCTCTCTAGGCAGACATGCCCTGGATAGTTCACAGGTGAGGTAGTGTTCCTGAGTCTTAGGGGCTCTATGCCTGGGTGGTCATGCCTGTCACCTGTGGGTGAATGCCTAGCCTCCCTGGCTGGCATTCACTGAGAGGTCCTGGGGTCTAGGGTGGAGAAAAAAATGACCCCCAGGGCCCACCCTACCCCAACTAAGGGGACGCTCAGAGCAACAAGCAGGAGGCCGGCTCCAGCAGGGAGCAGCGGATGCCACACTGGGCAGAATGCGGAGCTGGGCACGGCTGGTTGGGCGAGCCCAAGCAAACCCCAGGTCTGTAACTGCAGAGCTGACAATCGGACAAGCCTGGTTCGTGTCAGTTTTAAAAATAGCAGTGTGGGAACCCCTCGGAGGCTCCCTGGGAAAGTAATTGGACTGGCGTGCAGAGGGCCTGGAGAGGCCAACTGACACTCACAGGTGAGGCTTCTCAGTTGCACCCCTCCGCAGGTAGTTCCTAGGCTGCTCTTGGAGCCCTGGGCTGCTGCGCACCCCCCTGCCCTTCCTGCCCCCACCCGCACCCTGCTTCTCCACCTTCATCAGACCACACTCCAGGGCAAAGCTCTCCCTCCCCAGACCCTCTCCCAGACTCAGCCTCCCTACCTCCGGGTGATCTCTTTGTCCTTGGGAGTTTCTGATCAGCTGCAAGGAGAGCCCTGTAGAAGTTCTCATGTTTCTTCCCACCCCAGTGCCTTCCCAGGGCTGGGGATCCACCCGGATTAGCCCACGGTGGGTGAGGCGTTGAGGCGGGAGTGGGAGTGATGTAAGTGAGAAAGTATCTTCTAAAGTGGAACCCCAGATTGGTCCTATTGATTTGGTTCTATTTGGTTCCATCTGGAACAAGCAGGAGGCCGGCACCAGCAGGGAGCAGTGAATGTCACGCTGGGCAGAATGTGGAGCAGGGCACAAAGTTGGGGAGGATAGGGTGTTCTCTTGCTGCCGCTGGGAAGCCACACCAGCAGCCATTTCCCACATTTCTCCCAGCAGGGAGGAGGAGGTGGGATGTGGCACCCGCCCTCTTAGGCGAGTTGGACCGAGCTGGGATACACAGCATGTCACAGCTTTGAGTCTGTGTTTTAATTAAACTGATGCCCGCGGGTTCTGTGGCCCAAATATGTCCACCTTGCTGTGAACTGTGAGGAATGTGACTTGGTGACAGCGGGAGTGTGTCCTAGAGTTGGCTCCTAGGGATGGGTTTAAAATCGCTCCAGGATTTAAAATAATAGTAAAAATTATAAGTCCTACACTTCCTTTTTTATGGTTGCCAACAGGTGCCAGAAACTCTGCTTAGGGGGAAAATGTATTTTAAATTAATTGCCATTGATAGAAAAACCATGGTGGGTCTGTGGATGGGTCTGTGGGGTCCCACAGCACTTCCAGATCTCCCTGTGCTCCAGCAGGCCCCTGCCAGACCTCCTGCGCTGCAGACGCTGCCAGTATACCCCACCCAAAGAGGGCTGGCGCTTTCAGCAGTGTAGGGGCACCCCAGGTGGGCATCCTGGGGGTGTAAAGAAAGGCGGATGGGGCGCTGGATGATGAAGTTCCTGCCAGTGCCCAGACCTCTCAGGCCCCTCAGGCTTCTGGTTGTACTGTCCAGAAGAGGGCGGTTTAGTCACTGGAGAAGGCGGCTTGTTTTTCCAGGGTAGCAGATCACCTCCGTGAAGCGCCCTGAGATGTTGGCTGGTTGAAGGGGAGCAGACTGAGCCCCTCCATGCCCTGTGCAGAGCTGGTGCTGGGCTCCGCTGGTGACCCAGCTTGGGATCGGCCTTCCGGAGTAAACCTGCCTTGGTGGCTCTTTTTAAATGGGGTTTCTGTTCTGCAGGGATGAGGGAGCTGGGGGAGCGATTTGGAGCCTGGGCGCGTTGTAGTGGCCTGGGTGGGTGGGAGGCACTGGCTGCCCAGGCTGCTTGTATTCAGCCTTGAGGGCACACAGAAAACACTCCTGCGCAGAGACTCAGATCCTGTTTTATGACAGTCTTACTTGACTTGGTTCCCTAGTTACATTTTGTTATCAGTCAGGTCGCTTCTAGGGCCACTCTTGGAATGCCCATGGCATGTGGAAAAGTGGCCCCTGTTCACGGCCAACAGTTCAAGGGCCCTGGACAGGGTTTCCTTTCTCACTTTCAGTTTTGCAGAAGGACTTGTGCTATTGCCACCTGGCACTGTGGGACAGCAGCACTGGTCAGGGAGGGGTACAAGTGGGTCACTTTTTAAAAGAAAATATGAGCATTAGGAAAAAGATGAATTCTGACTTTCATTCCTATCGAGACACAAAACTGAAGCAGAGCAGATGAGGACGCATGGCAGTGGCGACCGGTGGGAGGGGCTCATTGTGCTGGGGACTGCTTCTATGAGTGAGGTCTTTGGTCAGTTGCTCCCCAAAAGAGAAGGAGACCCAGCCCGAGGTGGCCTCCTTCCTGAAAACCTTGCTTGCCTTTGGCTGCCAGACATTCCCCTTCCTTTTCCACGGGTTCCTGTGGAGTCAGGGACTAGGGTTGGGAGTCCTGCTGTCCAGGTCTGGACTGTTGATCTCCAAGCCCCTGGTGGGTCCCCAAGCCTGAGGCCCTGTGGCTGTAGAGAGGGCCTCATCTGCAGAGTTCCCTACTGGAAGTTTTGCAGAAGGACTTGTGCCATTGCCACCTGGCCCCTGGGGGTAGCAGCACTGATCAGGGAGGGGTGCAACGGGGCAGCTCTTCACCCAGCCCAGGAACCCGAGGCCAGCACTGCATGCCGCTGGGCATCTTGGTCCCTGTTAGTCAGTTGTTGAACCAGGGTGCTAAGAAGGCACACATGCTAGGCTCATCCTTGCTTTATGGGAATTTGACGGTGTGTGTCAGGGACTGGTTCCGCTTGCTCTCTGAGCCCCTGGGCCTGTATGGGAATTGTCGGTACGCACTTGAGAACTCGGTGCTGGTAAGAATCCAGGGTTGCCCCTGCCTCATCCTTCCTGCCTGGGAGTTTCCACAGCTGTCGGGAACCTGGGAGACTCTAGGGTCTCAAGGAGCAGGTGAGATCAGAAGGAATGGGCATGTCTTGTGGGCACAGTTCTGAATTCTCCGGCAGGCTAGCGGGTGGGAGCAGGTGCAGAGTGTTGTCCCCACAGCTGCTCTGGGGTGGGCACTGGAGGAGCAGGCTGCTCCAAGCCCCAGAAGAGCCGCATTGGTGGAGCCAGCGGTGAGGGGTCTCGCGTACGGGTGGGGGCGTGGCTGGACCCTGCAGTTTGGAGTCATCCCCCAAGCTGCCCAGTTTCCAGCTCAGGGGTTTGGGGCCCTCCAGGTGTGGTTTGGACTTTCCCAGGCCCGGCCTGGACTCTGTTCTCAAGGAGTGGGGCCTGGGAGCCTGGGTGCTGTCTGTATCCATGTGGGAGAGCCTCTGGTCAGGGCTGCATGGCCAGGACTTGTCCTCCTGGATTCAGTCTTTTGCCCTTGGGGTAGGCTGAGACTTTTGACCCCTGACACTGACAGTCCGTGCACTGCATTGTCCCCTGTGCGTGACCTTAGGCCGGGGCTTGGCACCTGTCTCTATCATGGCTTCACAGGCCACTGGCCTCTGTTGCAACTGCTCATCTCACCTCAGCCTGTATGTAAATGTGGGGGGGAGGGGGAGCGGTGAAAGTTCACTGCAGAAGCAGGTGGCAGGCGAGGACACCAGCCACTTCCTCACGGGTACGGACTCAGCGTACCACCCAGCAGTGTTACTGCGAGGCACGGCTCCAGAGAAGGGGCCTGGCCCTGAGGCAGATGTTTGTACCCCAGATGTGAGAGGTTGGCAGCATGCACATGAGCCAAGAGGTGGATGGACAGGTAGACAGTGTAGGGCAGTCATGCCATGGGGTGCAGTTGAGACTTAAAATGAGATTCTGATACCAAATCAGGCCTTGAAATAGCGAAACAGAACAAATACCATGTGATTCCACTTCCGTGAGATGCCTGGTACAGTCCCAGAGGCCGGGGGGGAGGCCTTGCTCTTTAATGGGGGCAGATTTTGTGGGGGATGAGTTTCTGGTACAGGTGGCTTTGTGGAGGTGTGTGGTGGCGCTGGTCGTGCACTTGGGAGCAGTCAGCGCCCTAGGAGCTGTGTTAGGTCCCCCACAGTGGACAGTGAGGCCCACCCCGCTTTGACCAGCCGTCCCTAATGTAGGAGGGTGGATCCTGCCTGTGGAGGGCGAGTGGGCTCCTCAGGTAGACGGCTAGTCTCAGCTTTCAGTTCCACCTACCCTGTTCCTCCCTCACCCCAGGAGAAGGGACTGTTGGCATCGGCGGCCGGGCTGTGCACCCCAGTGTGCCTGTGGGCACCCAGATAACTACTACAGTCCCTCTGCTGGCACTGAGAGTAGCTGTGGGGTGGGTGTGGACAGCCTGGGGCTGCAGACATGGCAGGCCCAGTACTCGGGAAGTGGCATTAGGTGAGCTCTGTGTGTGCACTGGAAGCTGAATGAGTCCTGGCCTGGGGGATATTCTTGGCAAGGTCACTGTTGCTCGCCCCTCATGTCTTTGAACCTTTGCAGGGAGCGCATGGAGCTTCTGGAAGAAGCCAAGAAGATGGAGATGGCCAAGTTCCGCTATATTCTGCCCGTGTACGGCATATGCCGGGAGCCCGTCGGCCTGGTCATGGAGTACATGGAGACAGGCTCCTTGGAGAAATTGCTGGCCTCGGAGCCGCTACCCTGGGACCTGCGCTTCCGGATTGTCCATGAGACAGCGGTGGGCATGAACTTCCTGCACTGCATGTCCCCACCACTCCTGCATTTGGACTTGAAGCCTGCGAACATCCTGTTGGACGCCCACTACCATGTCAAGGTGGGCCACGTGGTGCCCTGGGGCGCGGGCAATTGATCTGTAGCCAGGGGAGCCAGGTGCAGCTGTAGACCAGGGTGAGGCTGGGGAGGGAGGTGGTTCTGTGGCAAAGAACTTGAAGACAGGGCCTCTCCCGGCTAAGAGCTCTGGGTTTTCCATAAGCACTGCAGAATGTGCCGCTGGGAGGTGGACCCTGGTGATTACAGCGGCCTCCCCCAAATCCTGGCACATGGCTAGATTCTCAGCACCCTGGAGGCAGATTATGGATTTACAGATTCCAGACTGACTGAATGTTTTGTGAAATTGGATTAGAGATCAGACGGGATCATGTGAGACTCAGGTCTCCTGGTGAAGGCAGGTTCAGGACCAGGGCGATGGCAAGGCAGATGTGCTGTTATGCAGGCTTCAGAGTCCCCTGGGCATGGGCTCTGGGGAGGAGTGTGCTCACCGGATGGCCTGCGAGGGGTGGGAGGGCTGTCGCGAGGCCAGCAAGTTTTGCTGCTTTTTTCCTTTGCTACATTTATGAAACCCGGAAAGTAGAAGAGGGTACCACTAACACTTGTGCACAGCCCGGATGTGGCTGTTGTTAGCATTGCCAGCTTTGCGTCAGGATGTACGTCTTTGAAGGTTTCTCCTTTGGATGGCATCATCCCTGGTGGCACTGTCGTGGGTTCTTCCACATGGTGGTGGTCTCACTCTCAGGCAGCCCAGGTTACACGCAGGCCCACACTTACGTTGTCCTGTTCTCTTCCGCTCAGGAAAATACAGCAGTGAGGGAGAGAGAAGGTGCCAAGAGCCAGGGCCCAACTCCTGTCCTGTTCTCGCAGGTCACAAGCAAGGATGCAGCCCTGTGCTCAGTGACTGTTTGCCCAGCAGTCTTGGCCCTTCCTGTTGACCCTACCTTTGGGAGTGACTGGCCCTGCCCCTGGGCCCTGGGGTGGGCCTGCTGTGTGATGGCCCATGTGGCCTGCGCAGAGCCCCTCCCGCAGCCTGACTCTGCCAGGTGGAGAAGGCTTTTCACTCTGGACAGTGACTAAGCTGCTTCTTGCATGGCCTCACGCCCTCGTAGATGTCAATGTGCACTTGCCGTGCTGCAGAATGAAGCTGGGAGTCGGGCCACACAGCTTGGCGTGAATCAGCTCCCTGGTGGCCTCAGGAGTGCCTGGATTCCTATTTCCTGGCAGTTGGCATGGCTTGGCTTCTCTTCATCACGGGTAGTACAGGTCCTGAGGGCCCAGTGACTATTAAGCTCTTTGCTCCGGAACATGCATTCCATACCAGAAAGAGAAAAGGACTCAGGTCCCTGCTTTGGCTTCTATAGGAGCTGTGCGGTCTCCAGAGCAGAGGTACAGCGTGGGCGGTGGCCACTCTCTAAGGGGCTCGGAGGGGTTAGAGTAGTGGCGGGGAGGGCCAGCTGTGGGTCATGGAGCAGAGGCTGGAACCTTTGCGTGGCCTACAGAGCCCTTGATCTTCCACCTGCCCTGCTTCTGTCTGACACTGAGCTGCTCTCGCCTGTCACCGAGGGTAGTGTGAGGGGCAGAGGGTCGGTCAAGTGTGCAGGTAGCCCCTTGGGCAGGGGCAGGCTTTACTGCTGACAGAAGTGAGGCATGAAAAAGGAGGGAGGAGATCCTTTAGGTAGAGGAAACAGCCCAAGAAAAGTCATGGACGGTTCTGGGTGGTACAGGGGAAGCTGCAGGCATCGCTGGATTGGTATAGAGGGTGTGTGAAGGCTTGATCCCATCCTTAAGGACTGCTGGGTGGCAGAGGCTGTTCAGAAGATGCTTTTCTTCTTAGGGACACTGCTGTTGAGTGTGCCATCAGGGGCTGGGGACAGGTACATCTGCAGGCAGAGCCCCTCAGCCACAGCCTGACTGGGCATCTGTGACCTCATTCCACACTTGCCCCGCTCCTCCTCAGCCAGGTGGAAAGCTTGTTGGGGGAGGCCGTGAGGGTGTTCCTTGGAGGATAATGACATCTTCTTTCTGGATGTGGTCCTGGGAGCACATTCACTGGAGTGGGTCCTGGGGTGCAGCCCCCCAGCCCTGCCAGCACGTGTGGGTCAGGTGCACAGTACCTACCCGAGCACCCAGTGAGGGTCCTGATGCTTGCTGGTGTCTTCACTGCTAGTGGATCATCTCCTTCAGGTCTGCCACTGATGCTCACCGATGTGTCGAGGGTCAGTCAGCTCTCAGTTCTCACTGAGCAAGTGTTAAGTGCCTGCTGTGTACCTGCTCAGCTTCAGTGTCAGTTCCTAGTTCAGACTGCAGAGCTGGTATGGTGGGAAGGGCCTCCTCCAGCAGGGTGTGACGGCAGGCCCCTGGGCTGGGCCAGCTGTCCCCTTGTCTGAGTGCACCCTGGAAGGTCCCAGGAAAGGTTTGGTCACCACTAAGAAGCCTGAAACAGATTCTTGGAGCTATCTGCTCAGAGCTCGGGGTGCAGCTCCATTCAGAGCACTGGCCTAGCATGCATGAGGCCCTGGGTTCTATCCATAGCACCAAAAAAGAAAGAAAAAGAAAGAACCAGCTGCAGGGTGTGAGGAGGGGATCTGGGCTTGAGGTTTGACGGGTCAGTGACAGTGCTCCGAAGCCCCCTGCGAGTTGGCCATTGAGTTTCTGGGCAGTTTTCAGTGGGCAGCCTCCACTGCAGACCCTGTTGGGGCCTTCTTGTGCCTGCTGCCTTCTTGTGCAAGGTGTGATTAGAGCCGAAATCTCAGCACACCGTCTGCTTCGCCAAGCATATGCAGTATGTTTTGAAGGAGCGCTTCACATTACTGTGTTAAATGCACCCAAATCCATGTGCTGAGAGTTGTCCTGAGATGCGGGGGACCCTGGCTCGCCCCGGCCAACTTCTTTGGGAGCCCTGCTGCCCCAGGGGCAGGTTCCACGTGTCTGCAGTGCCGCTCTCTTTAAGGCAGCAACGGGCCACTTCGCTGGTCTTGTCCAGCTGGCGCTGAAGTTGAAGGGCCACATTCTTGTTGGGCCTTGTGAGCTCTGAACTCTTGGGGATACTGAGTCAGATGCCAATGCGATAGTGGGTGTTCGTTAGTCAGAAGGAATTGTGCTCAGAGTCTGCAGCTGAGCAAGCAGGTCGAGGGGCAGCCCTGGGCTGGGTGGGGAAGGTGCACCATGGAACTCTGTGTCCCTGGCCTGCACCTCCACGCCAGGCTTTGGGCAGAGGGCTTGTGCGTTGCACTTGCGTTCTTTCACCCAGTGTATCTTGAAGTGAGCAAGTGTATCTGACAGTGACAGAGAAATACAGAGCACCAAGGTCCCCAGATCTGAGGCGATATTCATTCCTGAATTTATGGTGTTGCGGGTTGCTGGTGGTGGTCGAAGAAGAATGGTGTGTGTCACTAAACGCGTTCTGAGAGATGAAGGACACTGCCCCATGCCCCAGCATCCAGCTGCTTGGTGGTGCTCAGGACAGACTGCAGGATGGGTGGTGGTCTTAACCCTGGGGACATGGCCAATTCCTTCCCAGAGTCAGGGTTTATCTTTAGGTCTCAGAGGCTGGTGGAGCCAATAGAACCCAAGAGACCCAGAATTGGTGTTGGGCCTGGAGAGCCCCAACCCGCGTGCCAGCTCACAGAGGCAGAGGCCCATCCCTGTCTAGAGGGGTGTCTGCCCACACCTCCTGCTGTGCGGGGTGAAGACGGCCAGCCTGGCTGCCTGGGTCTTTTAGGAGGAGCCCGGGGGCCGATTTTAAAAGGCTTGAGAACCCATCCACCTTGTCGTAGAAGGGAAAGGCTTTTCCCCTGAGGGCGGGTGTCCCATTAATACCCGTAGGAGTAGTGGCTGAATGCCACATAGTGCTCACAGGGTCTATCAGGGAAGGGGGCACTCCCAGAGAGGCCTGCGTAGTCCCCACTCGAGAGTGTAAGCCGTGAGGGCGCTCCTGCCAGGAGACCTCCCGAGAGACTTGGAGGCAGAGGTGGGGGGCCCCGAGTGACTGTCACTGGGGGCTCTGGGGCCCTGGGGCACTGCCGATGGAGAGGTCGCCATGTTTCCGGAGAAGCCACCTGTGAGCGTCTGCTGATGACGGCGTTTTGGGCGGAAGACTGCCCGTGGAGGCTGCGAGGTGCATGGTGTTTGCTTTAAAGGGCTCTGAGGAGTCACCCTTTAAAGGACTTGCTGCCACTTGCCAGCCCAGCTGCCCCAGCCTGTCACGTGTGCTCCTGAAAACCCTGGGCGCTGCTCTTGTCTTCTGCCACCGGGGAGTGCCAGCCGCAGGGCAGGCCTGCCACCCTACGTGACTGGGCTGTGGTCCTTGCTCTGTCCCAGTGTGCTCTGCTCTGCCTGAAGCCCTGGGCTTTCCCTACCCATCAGGTCCATCGCTCTTGCCTGCAGCCGGCTCTGTCCCAGCTGCCTGCACCTCCCTGCCTGCCTGGCTGGGGCTGCCTGCAGGGGCGAGGAGAGCCCTGGTGCAGTGTCCTCTCGCTGCCTGTGGCTCTGGGGACACTAACGGGCCTCCTTCTTTGTTTCAGATTTCCGATTTTGGGCTGGCCAAGTGCAGCGGGCTGTCCCACTCTCATGACCTGAGCATGGACGGCCTGTTTGGCACCATCGCCTACCTCCCTCCGGAGCGCATCCGGGAGAAGAGCCGGCTCTTTGACACGAAGCATGATGTGTACAGGTGTGTGGTGCTGCCCCCTCCCTGGTGACCATCTGGGGACTCTGAGCTTTGAATCTTCATGCCCTCGACGGTGGCTTTCAGAAAGACCCTGGGTGCCCATCAGCAGTGGCTTCAGCCCAAACAAAAGGGGTGTGTGCCTGGGGGTGCAGGGTCCCGGGTAGAAGAGACTTCGTTCTGGTGAGCGTTGCTGGCTGCAGAGGAGGACGTGTCTGGCTGGTGCCATTACATGAGCAGCCAGTGGCTGCGTTGGACCTGCTGTGCATTTTCCTGAAATGTGGGTCTGTTGTTTGTCGGAAGAAGCTGCTGCCTTCAGCGCCGCCCGTGCCTGCGTGCTCTGGAGTTGAGCTCTTCACGGTTCGTTCTCCTCTGAGCTCAGAAGGGAGCAGCTCACACTTGCTGCTGTCACCTGCCTGTGCTGGAGGAATGGTTCTGGGCAGGACCTGTGAACTGATTATCATGTCACCAGGTCCCTTTCCACTTCACGTTGTGAAGGTCCTAATCCCAGCGACTTCTCGGAGAGAAACCGAGGCAGGGAGAGCACAGACACGTGCCCAGGCCTCTTGCGGCTCTGGAGCTGGCTGTGTCACGGCCACCGCCTGCGTCCTGGCTGACTGGTTTGACGATCGCCACTGTGCTGTGCTCGCCCACGCCTGGTGCTGCGGCTCACGGCCCCTCAGGACGAGTCCTGGCTTGCAGTCCGGGAGAGGCGGACGCTCTAGTTATTGTAGGGTGTCTCAACTTCTGAACCTGCAGTTGCAGCTGATTTTCAGCGTGAATTCTCGGTAAATAGCCACCGTCGACCAGTGCAGCGCTCCGTGGTGGCTCAGTGTTTAGACCCCTGTGTTTATTTGTTATTTTTTCAAATGTATCACATTGGGCCCTTTTTTGGTATATCCAGAATAATTTGTATGTATGTATGTGTCCCCTCATAGTCAGGAAAGGGCTCTGGGCTCAGCTGACGTTTTCTGTGCACTTTGCTTAGCAACCCTCTGGTGACATCCGTCTGTCAGGAGCATTTGCTCAGAGCCTGACTGCCTCTGAAGGTCAGAATCCCAGGGGCAGCAGCGGGGCCGTGAGGGTCCAGCCTGAGCACCTGCTCTGTGCCAGGGCTTGTGAGAAGGTGGTAATGAGAGCCTGGGGTCCAGCAGGGGCGTGGCGCCCTCGGGGTCCTGCCAGGTGCCTGGAGACTGCAGCTCAGTCAGCAGGGTCTTCTGTTCTGCGTCAGAGCTATGCCGCGGTGTCACTCCAGAGGGTCTCCTGTCTTAGGAGTGCAGGAGCAATGTCCTGGTGCCTCCTTGGGAGGCTTTGGAGTGGCTTCTCATGCTGGCTGCGGGGTGTTGGCCCTGGACATGAGCTCAGCATCCTGAGTGCTAACGCATCTGGCTTCTCTTCCAGCTTCGCCATTGTGATCTGGGGCGTGCTTACACAGAAGAAACCCTTCGCAGGTGAGTGAGGCATGTTCCTTGTCCCTTGTCCCTTCTCAGCCCTTGGGTGTACCTGTGACCCACGCTCCCATGGGCTGTGCTGCTCTGGACCTCTGCAATGGCAGGACCGTCTTCATCTGGGGCCGTGCTACCCTGCCCAGAGACGCCACCCCCTCGCAGGCTTTTCAGTACCCCAACAAAGTGCTTTCGCAGAGTAGTTGACCCAGGAAATTACATGCAGGACACGTACAAGAAAAAGCTTCGGAGTCCGTTTTTTAGGTCCATTTAACTTTTTTGTGTGGCACACATGTGACAAAATGCATCATTTTCACCATTTACGTCACAGTTGTACGGTGCCGTTGCTGTCCAGTTCCAGAACACACTCACCACCTCCCCCAGCCCCACCACCACTGATGTGCTGTCTGTGGATTTTCCCTTTCTGGCCACTTTTTTTTCATTAAACCTAAAACACTTGTGGTGAAGTGCACCTGATAGCGCAGCCGCCTGATTGTCCCAAGCCTGCAGCCCAGGAGACCTAAGGGCGTGTGCGTGCCGGCCTCCCGGACCAGAAACTGCTCAGCGGGTTCTGTTACCGCTGATAGCAGGGCATCCCTCACCTGCCCGCAACGGCTGTTGTGGTTTCTGCCCTTAGAATTTTGATATCATGACTTAACTAACGTAAAAGTCAGGTAGCTTTTACCTGCACTGGGGAAAGATTCCTCTTCTCCATTCGCATTTCTGGGCGCTTATGGTATTGTGACCAAGGATGTGAAAAGATGCGGATCTTGCCTAGTGTGTGCCAGGCCCAGGGCTTGAAAAAGGAAGAGTCACCGTGTGAGCTTCGGGGCTGGAGCCCATTGAGCAACCTAGGGCTCAGTGTGTGGAGAAGGTGCTGGACAGGGAGACCCCTCCTCAGAGCAGGGCAGGGCCGACTGGCGTGGGAGCTTTGAAGATCCCAATGGGAAGAGCAGCGTCCTGGCCGCTCTGAAAGAGGTCCTACCTGTCGTCTTGCTGCCCTTGCCCTTTGTTCCCTGATCCCTGCTGAATTCCTTTTAATGTGCAGCCTGACAGCTGGACGTGACAGTGTCTGGCAGGTTGACACCTGAGGCCAGGTGTGTGTAGGTGTGGAGGAGCAAGGTCCTGCTGGTTTATTGTCTCCCCGATAGGCGGGCGAGGTTAGCACTGCCCTTGGAGACTCTGTTCAATTTGGCAGCGGGAAGTGTCCAGCTGTGCCATCGACTGGCTTCTCGGAGGGCCTGCTGGGTTGGAAGTCTGAGTTAGTGGGATAGGACCTGCAGATACTGAAGATAGTTACCATGTGAGACTTAACGGGGTGGGGGGACATCAGCGGAGAATCCTGGCAGCTGTCAGTCACTTGGGCTAGTTTCCCACCCCTGCCGATGGCACCTGGCTTTGCAGAGGGCGTATGGGAACTGCAGGGGCAGCAGCACGGTGGGAGCGAGAAGCCGGAGGCCGGCCCGAGGGACCTTGGGGTCAAGCTGAGCAGGAAGAAACTGGTCCACTAGGGGATCACCTCAGGGCCTTCCATCGGGGCAGAAGCTGCAAACTGTGATGACAGCGATGATAGCAGCAGCACTTCCTGTGTACGTGTCCTTGGCAGATTGAACCCTGGCAGATGAGTGGCTTTCAAAGCTGGGGAAGTGTAGCTGGGCACACGGTGCACACCTGTAATCCCAGCACATCGGGAGGCTGAGGCAGGAGGAGCACAAGCTCAGATCCAGGCTCAGCAACTTAGCGAGTCCCTGCCTCAAAATACAAAATAAAAGGGGCTGAGGATATGGCTCAGTGGTTAAGCACCTCTGGGTTCAATCCCCAGTGCCAAAAATAACCAACCAACCAACCCAGGGGAAGTAGGCAGCAGTGTGCCCTGCAAGGGTCAGGTTAAAGAAAGCCTAAAGGGTCAGGCATGAAGAGGCAGGTGGACAGGCAAGGTGCCTGTCCTCACTCTTCCGCCCCTGTGGCCTTCTCCTCCTATGGCCTTTGGTGCTGCCCTGATGTCTGTGCCTCTCCCCACAGATGAGAAGAACATCTTGCACATTATGGTCAAGGTGGTGAAGGGCCACCGCCCCGAGCTGCCACCCGTCTGCAGGCCCAGGCCGCGAGCCTGTGGGAACCTGATACGCCTCATGCAGAGGTGCTGGCGCGAGGATCCGCGGGAACGGCCCTCCTTCCAAGGTGAGCGCCCCCCAGGCCTCCCTGGGGTGAGGCTCTCAGTGGCTTTGCTGGTGTCACACGGGATGACCAGGCACACAGGGACGGAAGGACCCCGAGGAGCCCTGCACTGGCAGGGCTGCCTGGCCCTGACTTGGTCCCCAACACTCAAGGCTAGGATGGGGCTGCTAGACCAGTGGTCACCTTCAGCCACCCACCCACCGGCCAGGACTGGGTTTGCTGCCCAGAGGAGCCCACGTTTTAAGTTCATGCTGGGGGTTGTGTCTGGGACACCCCCTGATTGGTGTTGCTTTGCAGTGTTCTCTTGGGGTCTTGCCCTGATGAAATTGGGCAGTCATTGCTTTCAAAGCACATGGGGCACAATATGAGAGGGGAGGGCTCACACACTGGCACTGCTGGCCAGGGTGTCAGGGGTGGCTCTGCCCTGTGTCTAGTGAGGCCAGCACAAGGCAGGGACAGATTGGTGGCTGAATCGCCCTTATTCGGGGCCCTGGGGTCTGCCTGGGAAATCTCAGTGCTGGTAGTGCCTGGCTGGACCTCTGCTGCTTAGAGACTGTAGGGTGTCACTTCTTGTGTCCCCATGGAATTGTGCAGAACCCATTAACCATGTGGCATGCTCTATTTTGGTTTTTTGCCCTCAAAGAAATTACTTCTGAGACCGAGGTCCTTTGTGAAAAACCTGACGAGGAGGTGAGAGAACCAAGTCTGGACCCAGCTGGGAAAAGTCCACCAGAGCCTGAAAGTGAGGTAACGTGGTCCTCTGCATACGCCTGGGTTTGCACACCCCTGGCCTGGGGACCTGGTTGCTTTCTCACCGTGCATAACTGATTTGTTCTGAGTGTGACTTAGGTTATTTCAGAGGTGATAAGAAGTTCCAAGTGCTAGGGACAGCTGATGCCTTGAGGGTGATAAGATGGAAGCGGACTTGCAGAGGGAGCCTGATAAGCCAGCTTTATGGTGCATTATCAGACATGGGGCAGTGTCTTCCAGGGAGACGCGTAAACATTTACGGTGCACACGCTATCAGATAGAGAAGGGGCGAGTGTGCATGTGAGAGACCAGGGCAAAGGTGTGGGGAGGCACGGGAAAGAGGCGGGCTGGGCCCCTGATAAGGAAGAGGGCAGCCAGCAAGTGGATGGGGTGCAGTCTACCAGGAGACAAGGTCAGAGCAATCCAAGGACTCCCCAGGGAGGGGGTTTGGAGCAAAAGGTCACACTTCAGGAAAGACTTGAGTCCCCACTGGAATGAGTCACTCGCTAGAAGTCTCCTTATCTCTGCAAGCAGGACCCTTCAGAGGGCCTCCTAGCGTTCTCTGGATTGGGTCACCATGTTGTCCCGCAGCTGGGCCCCGCCCTGCCCTCATCCACACATAGCCCCAAAGCCTGACTTACACCGAAGGAGCTTTCACAGGCACTTGGCAAAGTAGCAGAGGGGGCGCCTTGCCTGGGGACAGCTCGGGGCCGTTCCACACTCACGCTGCCCTGCTGTCTCTCCCGCTGTGCGTCTCTCTGGATGGTACTGTAACGCAGCTCCTGAGCAGATGCAGCGTGCTGGGGTGTGCATTTTTCTCGCAGTGTCTTGTGCTGGGCACCCACCGAGGCCTGTGCAGCCCTGAGTCTCGGGGCACCCTCGTGCCGCATCTGCATAACATATAGTCACTCCCTGGCAATCTGTGGCATCCTCTTCCACTCCTCCTCCCTGCTGTGGTGCACCTAGTACTTTGTGGGGGGCCAGGATCCTCACGTCCTCATGTCCTCCCTCCCTTTTCCAGGCTGTGCCTGGGTCCCCACGTCTCAAGCGCGCCTCTGCCCCGACCTTCGATAACGACTATAGCCTTTCTGAGCTGCTGTCACAGCTGGACTCTGGGATCTCTCAGACCGTCGAGGGCCCCGAGGAGCTCAGCCGCAGCTCCTCCGAGTGCAAGCTGCCCTCTTCGAGCAGCGGCAAGAGGCTCTCCGGGGTGTCTTCTGTGGACTCTGCCTTCTCATCCAGAGGGTCCCTGTCGCTGTCTTTTGAGCGGGAATCTTCCACAGGCGGTGAGCGGCGACTCCGTCCTGAGAAAGGAGCAGCCTGGTGATGGGCTTGGTGGGTGGGGTCTGTTGGAGTCAGGAGGACATCCAGCGTCTCCCCAGTGATGATCCTGGATCCCCTCTTGGTTAACCAGTTTCGGGTGTCAGTAGCATTGTTGGTGGGCTGAGCACAAATCCAGAGTTGCACACACTGGCAGAGTGGCTCAGTGGGATGTGAACCTGGGTTCCGTCCAGTGGCTGCCTGCAGACCTTCTCCTCTGGGTGCCAGCTCTGACCGTGTCTAGTGCTGGAACCCCACCCCCCACTTTCCTACACGCGGGCTCCCCTTACCATACGTTGTACTGGCTTGGTTGTCCCTGGGGTGCCAACATCCTGGTGTTTTGTAGACCACCTGTTAGGAGAAGCACTTCTCAGCCAGTCTACGGCTGTGTGTTTGTGTGTGTGTATCAAACCCAGAGCATCATATATGCAAAGCAAGTGCTCTGCCATTCAACCACACTCCCAGAACTTTTTATTTAGAGGAAGAGCCTTGTTAAATTTCTGAGGCTGGCCTTGAACTTGGGATCCACCTGCCTCAGCCTCCTGAGCTGCTGGGATTGCAGGTGTGGCCACCACACCTCATGCTGTTTACTCTGCCATTCTTTCTCTTTTTAAATGAAGGAATATTAGCACTTTGGCTATTTCTTGGCACCAGGGAGCTCTAAGTGTAAATTCCTGTACCTAATCACAGGCTGGTGGAATCACTAGAGTGATTTTTGTGTGCAAATTCACAAAGGAGGACCTTAGAGACGTGGATCCTGGCTAGATCTCAAAGTGTGAGGTGACTTGATTACTTGCAGGTAAAACTTGACGTGGAGGCTGTGCAGGTCCCTCTAGGCTGGGCCACCTGAGCCCGCAGGCAGGCCTTGTCCTGCAGTTGGCTCCTTACTGACCCCACCTCTCTGCTCCCTGCAGACCTGGGCACCACGGACATCCAGAAGAGGAAGCTGGTGGACGCCATCGTGTCGGGCGACACCAGCAAGCTGATGAAGATCCTGCAGCCCCAGGACGTGAACCTGGTCCTGGATGGCAGCGCCAGCCTGCTGCACCTGGCGGTGGAGTCGGGGCAGGAGGAGTGCGTCAAGTGGTTGCTGCTCAACAACGCGGACCCCAACCTGACCAATGGCAAGGGCTCCACCCCACTGCACGTGGCCGTGGAGAGGCGGGCGCGGGGCATCGTGGAGCTGCTGCTGGCCCGTAAGATCAGTGTCAATGCCAAGGATGAGGACCAGTGGACGGCCCTGCACTTTGCGGCCCAGAACGGAGACGAGTCCAGCACGCGGCTGCTGTTGGAGAAGAACGCCTCCGTCAACGAGGTGGACTTTGAGGGCCGGACGCCCATGCACGTGGCCTGCCAGCACGGGCAGGAGAACATCGTGCGCATTCTGCTGCGCCGCGGCGTTGATGTGGGCCTGCAGGGCAAGGACGCCTGGGTGCCTTTGCACTACGCTGCCTGGCAGGGCCACCTGCCCATCGTCAAGCTGCTGGCGAAGCAGCCAGGGGTGAGCGTGAACGCCCAGACCCTGGACGGGAGGTCACCCCTGCACCTGGCCGCCCAGCGGGGGCACTACCGTGTGGCCCGCATCCTCATCGACCTGTGCTCCGATGTCAACGTCCGCAGCGTGCTGGCGCAGACGCCCCTGCACGTGGCTGCGGAGACGGGGCACACAAGCACCGCCAGGCTGCTCCTGCACCGTGGTGCCGGCAGGGAGGCAGTGACCACGGAGGGCTGCACTGCCCTGCACCTGGCGGCTCGGAACGGACACCTGGCCACCGTCAAGCTACTCGTGGAGGAGAATGCTGACGTGCTGGCCCGGGGGCCCCTGAACCAAACAGCGTTGCACCTGGCCGCTGCCCACGGGCACTCAGAGGTGGTAGAGGAGCTGGTCAGCGCTGACCTCATCGACCTGTCTGACGATCAGGGGCTCAGTGCGCTGCACCTGGCCGCCCAGGGCAGGCATGCGCAGACTGTGGAGACACTGCTCAAGCATGGAGCCCACATCAACTTGCAGAGCCTCAAGTTCCAGAGCGGCCAGGGCCCCACAGCCTCACTCCTGCGGCGGAGCAAGACCTAGCCTCCTGCCATAGAACCTGAGGTCTGTGTGGGCTTCTTGTCCCTCGCTGAGATCAGAGAGGGACAGAAGGATGCCGTGCTGGGATGCTCTGCTCACCTCCTGGTTGCCTTGCCAGAACAGTGACCCAACAGAGGCCGACGGATGAGGCAGGCAGGTGGTCATGTGTGCAGATGGGATTGGCTGCAAAGCACTTGGCAGCTGGCCCGCCACCAGCCTGGGCACCTGGCCTTGGAAAGGATGATGGGTCGGAATCATTTCGTTGTACTCCTAACAGGCTGCTGAAGTGGGTCCCTTGGTGACGAAGCCTGGGCGAGAGTGGCCGCTGCATCCCAAAGCGAGCCATGCCTGTCACGAGTGAGTCCTGGGAGGGCCGTGTCCTCTGTTCTCACACCTTGGTGGCAGAGGTGTGGAACACCTTGGCAGATGGACAGCGCCGGCCCTGCTGGAGGCCTGCTGGGAGAATGCTGAGCTGGGCGCTCTGGATCGAGGGCTCACTGCATCATCCCAGGGTCGGCTTTCGAAACCCGTGGTCTGACCCACCTTCATGCCCTGACTTGTTTGTGCCGAGGTCAGGGCCTGGGCGGCTGAGCCCAGCCTCACGCCACCCCTTGCTGTCACTAATTTCTTATTGCAGGAAATGTTTTTGAATTCCAGAGCCACACATGTAAAAGTCACTTAAAAATCCTGGAGCTTTAGCTTTGGACTGAGGATGGCGTTACTAGACGGGCAAGCCACTTGTCTTTCGTTTTGGTGAGGTGGCCGATGGCGCCGAGGGGGACTCCTGGCATCTGGGGTTTCTCACCTGCTCTGCAGGGCTCCCTGTGCATCAGGTCTGGGCAGTTTGGGGTGTGGCCCCCAGGTGGCTGCAGGAGACACACTCGGATGTAAAAGATTTGGTTTCCTGTCATTGATACATTGTTACCGGTGTCCCACAGCTGCCTCCCAAATACTGCTATTAGAGTAAGTTTGTTGCCAACGTGACCTTGGGTGCAGTTGTGTGCCTCAGATCGATACTTATGCACCATCAGTCTGCAGGCTGCTCATCCTTCCTGTGACAGGAACGGCTCAGCTGCAGAGCTGGCCTTGCTGTGCTCAACGGTCGTGCTCCTTCTGTGTAGAACACGGAGACCAGGAGGTCTGTCGATGTCAATAAAGCTAAGTGCTGTTCTACGCTTTGGAGGTCCAGTGGCTACTTTATTTATAATGAGCTCGAATAACCTGATTCCTGAAATCAGATGCTGACACACACGGTTTGGGGAATTCGCCTGTGACCTGGGGTGGAAGAGAGCAGAGGGTGGGCTGGGTGTCCCTCCTGAGTCCAGTCCCGCCTGTGGGATCCAGCAGAGGAGTCTGTCTTGTTGGAAGAACTTCGTTCTCAGCACCTTGGCTTAAATTCTGTTCTAAGTGGTGCTTATTTGGATTTGTTAACTTTGCCTTTTGACATAATTTAAAATACAGACAAGTTAGAATTGCAAGTTCCAGTGCCCTCCAACTTGCCCACTTGTCCATTTGATCTCGTCCTGATCCTTGCTCTCTCTCTCTGTACAGCTAGTCACCTTCCCATCCACTTGTCAGCTCTCACCCACTCATCTACCCACGCCTCCGCTGTCCCACCCCACCAGTCCTTCCATGAGTGCCCTCCTGCCCCCCTGGCTGCGACTGGATTGTAGGCTGTGTGCTCCAATCGCAAGTACTTCATTGTGTGCTTCCTACAAGCAAGGACTTTGGGGACTAGGGACAGAGTGGAACCTCAGTGTTACAGGCTCAGCTACCAGGCACAGGGTTCTGGGTGTAGGGTCCCCAGCACCACACACACAGAAAAAAAAAAAAAAAAAAAAAAAAAAGATCTTTCTCATATCTGCTGTCTGCCCAACAAGAATCAGGAGATTGACCCTGGGACCATAGCACCATCTAATCCCGAAGTCCTTTCCAATCTTACTGATTGTCTCACAATGTCCTTTATGGAAGAAGAAAGAATGGAAACCCACAGCAACAAGCAGCTCCTCTCCCTGCTGGCCTGGGGCTTGGATCTGGTGTCCCTGCTCTGCAGTCCTCTTCTGTCGCCACCGCCGGGCTTGTCTCATTTCCGGGGAAGCCAGCGCACTCCAGGTTTGTGTGGCTTTCCTGGTGGTTGGCGTCAGGCTGTGCATGGCGTTCTTACGTGAAGGAGGCTTGTGTTTGCCTCGTACCTGTGCACAGGCAGGGCCTCCTGTTTGTCTCAGTCGCTGGCTGAGACTCCGCTGTCCTTTGTTCCGCACCCAGCCACAGGCCTCCGTACACCACGTCTTCCTGTGCACGGCTCTTGCTGCAGTGAGCGAGGTGCTGCCCCCAGCCTTGGCAGCAGCCACTGCTACCCCAAGACCCACTTCTTGTGGAGCAGGGCGGTGCTCGCGGTTCCTGGGCTGCCCTGGCTTCCAGGCCCTTGCAGAGATGGAGGGAGGGCGTGTGGGTAACTCGTGTATGCACACTTGCACACTTCTGTGTCTGACTGCACCCAAGGGTGATGCGTGCTGATCCCGCTTGTATCTCCTTGCCTCTCATCGCCCTCAACTCATGCACCGTGGCTGGATCCTGGAGCGTGGTGCCTCACTGCCCACTCCCGGGTGCTGCACACCGTCAACTCTTAAGCATCACCTGTGGCAGGACCCAAGGTGGCTGAACCGTGCCTGCCTCGGCCCTTGGCTTGATGCCCCGCCCTCTCCCCATGCTGGGGGTCACTTTTCCCTTCCCGCCTTGGATTTGTGTGTGTGTAACTTCACATCCGCCCTCCTCCTCCAGGAAGGAAGGATTGCATTCCAGGCTTCTCGCCCAGGACCCATTTCCTAGGCTGAAGATTGACTAGCTCTTACACTGGCCCTTGAGGGAACAGACCTCCCTTTTTTCTTGGGGTGCAGCTAAAGCAAATCCAATGTGTGCCCCACTCTGCACCTGCTCTGGGGCCAGGATCCCTTCTGACACACCGGCCAGCCCTTCCAGAGTCCCAGCGCCAAGCAGCCACGGAAAAGGGTCCAGCCCACTCTCTGCAGCCTTGAGACGGGATGGCAGGTTCTAGAATGGTGGCTCTTCCTGGCTGGGAGAGGCCCCAGGTGATCCACATGACAGCCCTGCACCTGGCTTTAGGTCTTTCCTTGTTACCCACTAGGACAGGACGTGCAGCGTGGGGGCCACCCAGCAGAGGCCCAGGACTGGCCTCTGACCCAGGCTGCCATTCACACCACATGCTGCTGGGCACTGGAACTGCCAGGGCTCAGGACGCTGGCTTTCTCCTGGGCCAGCCCCACCAGGGGCCACAGGGCCAGGTGCGTGGGGATTGTAACCTTGGCACCACACCCAGTTGCCAAAAGCAACACCCTCAGAGGCCAGGGAGGAGCAACACCAGCGCTCGGTGTGTCCCTTCTGGTTCCGAGTTCCAGGCATCTGTCCCTAGGTGTCAGGGGTGCAGTCCCAGCAAGGGGTCTCTGAAGTGCTGGTTTGTGGAGTGCTTCAGCTGGCAGTGACGGTCACGCGCTCCCGGGCACCTGCTGCCTTGGCGACCCTGGCCCACCCCTTGCTGTCCCCCTGCAGGTCACGGCAGCTGACCTGCATGCCCGGGGGCCTTGGTGCTGGCGGATCCTCAGTGCCGAGCACTGGCTACTTGCTTCTAGAGTGGCGCTGCAGAGAGAAGGAACAGGCAGAGGCTGATGCTCAGCCCTGGCCCTGGGCTCCCACTTTGGTGGCCAAGGGCTTGAAACCTTAGACTGCTAGGCCGGGCAGGTTTGCATTAAAGGGCACCAACCTCCCCCTTCCGTCCTGGCCTCCTCCCTCCCTTCCTGCATAATTAATTGCCACCTGTGGTGAGGAGTTTAGGACCCATGAAGCACTGCCCCTCCTGCTACCCTCAGCTGGCGAGAGCTGCAGACCCCCTTGGCACCCAGCCCCTGGGCTCACCGGCAGGAGGACCAGTCACCGCTGAGTGGCACTGGATGGGCAGCCCCTGCCACCAGGTGTGCTGCTGGGTGCTGTTCAGTCCCATCCAGAGAAAACCTTGCTGCCCCATGTGACACCAGAGTCAGGAACGGCTGGATCCAGGCTCTCAGCACAGCAATCCCCTTCCTCTCTGAGCTTGAGGACCCCGGTGGGAAGACAGCTCCTTCCTCTCCATAGCCGGCTCCCAAGACACAGCTGCACACAGCCTGTGGATTGTTAGGCACACTTCAGGCATTTGGGTGACATGGAGAGCTGTGGCCTCTCATGGTTGAGGTTGGCACATTCCCCCTTTTATAGAGGGGGTTATGGTGAAGGCACATTGTGTGACCTATGGCGTCTCAGAGCTGATGCACTGTCCTGGTCCCTCTGCCTGGCACAATCATGGGGTCAGGCTGGCAAACACCACCCCAGTGTGCGGCATTGGTGTCCCAAAGGGCATTCAGGGACACCTTTACTGGAAAGGTGGCCTGCCAACTGGAGTCACGATTATGGGGGTCCCCAGAGGGGCTCTCTCCTAGGGACCCTCTACAGAGAGCCCCCAAACAGCCACAGAGTGCCTGGAAGTGTGTGTGGAGTACACGTCTATGCACGTTCTTAGGAAAACAGATCACGGGGTCCACCTTGGAATCCTGGGAGATTCTGGAAGGTTCCAGAAGGACTGCCATCTGTCTGCAGGGGAGACTAGACAGAGGTGCTGAAGCTGCAGCAGGTGGTCAGAATGGGAATGTGGGACCACCAAAGGGGAGAAGCCCTGGGTAGCTGGTCTGCAGCCGTAAGGCCCTGCAAGCAGTTCAGCCTTGGTTCTCAGCAAGGGATACGCCAAAGCTGAGAGCAAGCATCTGGAAAATGTGCAGCAACGAGACCAATCCGAAGTCTGGAATCCCACACTGATTAGTGGCCTCTCGGCGGTGAAGTCCCGAGACTCAGGAGGACAAGGGGAGTCTCTATCAGGAGCAGCTCAACACACGGGGCTCCTGCCCTGTCCCCATTCCAACAGCAGACAGGACATTTGGATGCAAGGTGCCTGGAGCCCAGGACACCAGACGTAACTCAAGTGGTGTTTGGGGAAGGAACTCGAGAGGGAGAGGTAAGGCAGACCAACCTCTTAGGTGTAACTCGCACCACTCTGTTCCTCTGGTCCCCTCCTTTCTCTCAGCACTTGCACTTCCGTACAGAAGAACCACGGATCTGACAGTTAGAGGTTCACCACCATCCTGCATTGACCCTCACACACAGATAAGCCCCCACTTCCACCACCATGCACACACAGCTTCCATTCACTCCAACTCACACCTGGAGAGAGGCTAGTGGACTAGAGGAACATCCCTAACATGGTGGACAAGGATGCACAGCCACCCCCAAGCAAGCCAACAAGCAGCTTAAAATCAGAGAAAACACAGGCAAAGGATGGGTCAGGAGAAAACTTTCAGAAGTCTACAATTCCATCTTCAATGAAAACCATCATAGAAGCATTATGTGTATGGAAGCATTTAGAGAAAAGAAATCGAAAAACATTTAATAAACGAAAACAGAGCAAGAAAATTAAGAATGAGGAATTCTCTAGAACAAACTGGACAAAAAGGTGGAATGTGGGAGAGAAAGGGTAGAGAATTAGAGAATCACTCCAGGAGACCCCCACATCCCATGACAGGAGTCACAGCCAGAGAAGGAAGACGATGTCACCTAAATAAAGGATGCAGGTCTTGGGATGGAGCAGCCCCAGGCACGCAGAGCCAGGCCTGGGAGGACAGCTGTTCAAAGCGCAGTCCTGGGGAGATGGAGAAGCGTGCTTTGGGCCTCTTGGGAACGTTGGGGGATGCCAAATTAGACTTCCAGACAACAGAAAGAGAAGCCAGAAGGTAAGAGAAGAGTACCTTCAACATTCTACGGAATGTGATTTCCAGTCTAGAACTCCTTTGAATTTTCTTCTTCAGATCTTAATGTTCTGTTCATATCTCCATCTTTTTTACCTCCCTGTGCTCTGTTCTGCTCAATCTACCTTTAAATAGGAACGTTCCTCCGATCGGGTGAGAGGTGCTGACTGTCATCACGAGGCTGTGTCTGTTCTGTAAGTTAATCTATCCGTTGAGCTTTTCACCTCACTCGCTGTATTTCTCATATCCAAAGTTCCCCATTCTTTCCAAATCTGACTCTTTTCTCCCTTCAGTAGTGTCCTGGGCTCATTTCCTTGTTTACAATCATTTTAATTATACCTGCTCAAAACAATCACAAGATGATCCTATTACCTGGAGTTCTTAGGGACCTAATTCCTTGGTTTCCTGGGTCTGCTGGTGGATTGTTTCCTTGAGTGTTGTATTTTAGGGTTGTGAGTTCATTCTTAGAAGTGGTTCATCTGGGAATCTTTCTGTGCCTGGGCAAAGGACATGTCTTAGAGATTTTTTGTGTTTTCAAGACTCTCCATCTGTTGCCAACCTGTGATCATTTCAGTGCTATTTTCATGGCTCTATGGGTCCTGGACTATGCAGGGAGTATAAATTCAAATCTGAGACTTGAAGGGGACAGGCTAAGATAGGTCATCGTTGCAAGTTCTCAAAAAAAATTGTTTTTGTTCTCAGCACAGGGTGGGATAGACATGTTTCTGGGTCATCTCTCTTTGTTGTTGGAGAGACATCTTCCTTCTGGGATGGCCCTTCAAGGATTCACTTATGAC